>JAJJMC010033691.1:787124-806502 GCA_023531435.1 Papaver californicum | reverse complement strand
ATTCACGTCATTGCCTTGTCAAGATACATAAAATATCTCTGACAAATCTGATAAATAATATTTGCATTGAAATGTGGTCGGTGTATTGTCAGTTCATGTCATTGCCTTGTCAAGATACATAAAATTAGTACGATATGTGAAAATATTTGTGTTTAACATTCCCCTTTTTTTATTATAAATAACCACAGTTGCTTCTCCATGAATACAAACCGAGTATTATCATCATCTCTTCCTCCTTATAAATTCCAGCACATAACAAAATGTCTGGTTATGTAATCATATAGACAACTATGGTTCCTCTTCTAGTTTTCCTCAGTATGTTTCTTATACTTCTTCTTCTTCTGGTTCATTAAACGATGATGATAACACAAGTTACTACTCATCAGATGAAAGTTCAGTTGAAGCGAACAGTAATAACCTAGCAGTTACTGCTGGTTTAATGTTGTGAAATATGAACCCTCCACATACACGTACAAAAATACCAAGACAACGTGATGTAGGTGCTAAAGGTCTATGGAGAGACTATTTCTGCAACAACCCGACTTTTCCACCTAATCTATTTCGCAGAAGATTCAGAATGCGGCGAGTGTTATTCAACCGTATATTGGGTGATGTTGTTGCGGTAAATAGTTATTTTGTTCAAAAAACTGATGCATGTGGTGTTCTAGGCTTAACACCCCACATAAAAATTACTGCAGCTATTAGAATGTTAGCGTACGGTTGCTCGGCAGATGCAATCGATGAGTATTTACGTATTGGGGAAACTACAGTTTTGGAAGCAACCCGCAGATTTTGCAGGGTCATAGTCCAACTGTACGAAAAAGAATATTTGAGGACACCAACTAAGCGTGATGTTGAACTCCTCCTTCATGAAAACCAAAAAAGGGGATTTCCAGGTATGCTTGGTAGTGTTGATTGCATGCATTGGAAATGGGACAAATGCCCTTCCGCTGAATCGGGGGCTTATACCGCTTACAAGGGTAGCGAAAGTATTATTTTGGAGGCAGTGGTGTCGCATGATCTTTGGTTTTGGCATGCATTTTTTGGTATGCCGGGTTCAAACAATGATATCAATGTGATGAACCGGTCGTATATTTTCAAAAAACTTATCAATGGTAAAGCACCGACAGTTAACTTTGAGGTCAATGGAAATCAATATAATATGGGGTACTATCTTGGGGATGGAATATACCCCGAGACAGCAACTACTGTGACTACCATAAAACATCCTGATTCACAAAAGAAACAGAAATTTTCAGCTTTGCAGGAAGGTTGTCGAAAGGATGTTGAACGGGGGTTCGGTGTATTACAAAGTCAATTTGCAATTATCAAACAACCAGCTAGAATGTGGAATCCTGACGTGTTAGCCTATATCATGAAAACCGTCATTATTCTCCATAATATGATAGTGGAAGATGAACGTATTCCCGGCGACTGGCCCCATGACTATGAACAACGAAGCCATGGTGCTCCATGTGTCATTTCAAGGGACAACACTTCTCAACTTCAAGAATGGTGAAGGACCAACGCAGGCGTGCAATATTCGATAAACAAACTGGGGTTCGTTTGAGAAATGACTTGATCGAACACATATGGTCATATGTTGGGGATGAATGAATATTTTTATGGGGTTTTGGGCTGAATTTGTTGTAAGGACTACAATTATTAGTAGGTATATTTATATTTCGAGCTCATCTAGTTATTGAAGTAATTTTAAAAATTCAATCCAATAAATTATAACCCGTTAGAAACATAAAAATCAATTGGTATTAAACTAAACACAAATTTCTAAATAAATCCATAAAATTAATTAAACGATTTGACAGTAGTCTTGATGTATGTCCTCTATGATTGGGTTAATCTTTTCCTCAAAATTTCACCTTTCCTCAATTCAATGTACTGTCTTGATACATCATCCATTTGTGACACATCCATAGTCATTATATGGAACTCCTCTTCTGCTTCTTGCCTTGCTTGTATTGCCAGAAACTTTGCATTTGAATCAGCTAATTTAGCTTCAAACTTTGTTTTATCATTAGCTAATTTTGCTGCAAACTCAGCATCTTTTTGTGCCATCTTCATATCTCTTTGTTCCGTACATTTGGCGTTGAAGCTTTGTTGCTCTCTATAAATATTTTCCATCAATTCCTGTTGTTCGGTAAATTTTGCTTTTCCTTTTGTCTTTTGTCGTTTCGCCTATTTTTTCCCCATTGGACGGATTACTGTGTTTGGGATATCTCCTAGGTCGTCAAAGGCGCTTGGACCATCCACACTTAACTCTGGTGTGTCCTGTACGTCCTGAGATTCATTGTCGTAATCAGACTCTGCTTGTGATGAATCAAAAACAAATGTTGACCTTCTTGAATATTTAATATTTTCAAGCATAACTGTGTAGCAATCTTCATGCTTAAAACTTCGACCAGTGGCTTCCTTGAAAAGCCTACGGACTTCTGCGAACTGGTGTTTCAATTGAATTTGTTAAAGGATATACAATCATATGGACAACTGTAATAAGCTTAATTAAACGAGAGTTACCTTATTTTCAGGACCCCAACCAGTATGATGTTCCCTTTCTACTTCAGCCTCCTTTGCAGACAATAGCGCAACATCTTTACTTATAATTTGAAATCGTTTCTGAAGGGAGGTCCAAGTACGTACTGGCATAGTAGGTATATCTTCTTTCATCCGGAATAAAATACGTGACCATAATTGATCTTCAGATTGATCGGTACCGATGCTAGAATCTTGAGAAATTGACAAATGAATTCTACACATCGTAACATTTTCAAAAGACGGAAAATTTGGACCTCGTGGTTTTGATGGTGCCATTTTACTTATCGATTAGAAATAAAAACAAACTTTAGATTTTTTACACAAGTTATGAATGCATTCAGTAACATTCGTCTGTTATCCCATATATAGGGGTAAAAATATAGTCGTTAAACTATAACGGTAACATTTCAACGGAAGTATTAACATTTGAACTATAAACGGTCACTTGAACGGAGCGTTGTTACCTCGCCCTTCCACCAACGGTGACATGGCCTCTCGCCCAGCTCCAGGCGCGGCAACAACATAGCGCCCAACATTGAACGTAGGGCTAGCACCACGCCCGTGTTTGAATTGTTGGAGCGGTTTCAAGGTACCTCGCTTATGACAAGGACGAGCTTCCAGAGTTTCGTGTTGACGAGCGGAATATAGGTGTCCCGTTTACACTGGCGGAATGCCAACTCTACGCCCTTGTTTTTAAACGGGATTTTGTAGAATCGCTCGGAAACAAACGAAACCATAACGTAACGCGCGACTATAATTTATAGTCGTCGATCAGCGATCAGATTTAATCTGGAACAATGATTTTCATCGATCAAATACTGAATGTAATCGACGACTGTAGCTCACTTTCGTCGACTATCGATTATTTTTCATCTTTGATCGTCGATTTAGTCGACGATTGGAGATGCTCTTAGAGGAGGAAAATTTTGGCAAATAAACTAGGAAGGAAGATTTTGTCTCCAAAACTAAGCAAGTCGTAAGTATTTTTTTGGTGATATTCGAGTATAATGGTGTTTTGATACGATTTATGGGAACATTTGTAAAATCAATTTTCTTCATTAAATCAAATGATATTTACAGTGCGTTCGGTCCAGAGAATTCAAAGGCCTAGAAATTTGATTCCGAGGAAATCGACTCAATTCCCTAAACCGAACACGGTTTTGAAATCCAGAATTGGATTCTAAATTTCTAACGGAATCCAATTCCCCCAAAAATTTATTTTCAATTGCATTAGTTGGAGACCGGAAAAGAATTGTTTTCCCAGAGTATCGAGGGGTCGTTCACGTGAAATGTTAAAATTGTCCCTCGTAACAAAACTATTAATCGGACATATTAGGCATGTTTCGAACTCCATTTTAAAACCCTAAAAGCAGAAATGAGGGAGATTGGGAATTTTCCATGGATGAATTTCTCTTTTGACGATCAGCAAAAGGGACAGGTAGTAATCCATTGATGATGTTCTACGTTGATGTCGTTTTGGGGATATCTATTGGTGTATTTTTTTCTTTTGTTGATTTTTGGTTTTTTTCTTTATTTGTGTAAATTTTTCAGACAAGGATTACGAGAGAGATTGGAAGCTTACTGTTTCTACGTATACTTTTATTGGTGTTGTAAATATTGAGATTTTGTTTTTAAGTTTAATTATTAAGTTTTAAGTTTTAAGTTTTAAAAGTTAGTTTCAGATTTTTGAAGGGATTGAAGAAATAATTTATGCATATTACGTATTTATTTGATCAATATAATAATAACTTTTGGAAATCAATGAATGATTAGTAAGAACAGTGAAATGATAAGCTCGGTCTCATACAAACTAAGTTAGAGAGATGAAACATTATAGCTCTAATGGTAAGTATCATAGCTTGTTTGGTAGGTAGGGGGTTTTCAGAATGAAAATGCAAATTGAAAGGTTACAGAAAGTGCGGTCAGTTTCACATATGGGTTCTTGTCAATAGACCAAAATTTCAAACAAGATGGTGCCAGGTAAGTTATGTCCTTGACTTATATATATTTGAAGAATGAGTAGATTTCTTTTTGTTGTATAATGAGGTATAGATAGTTACAGTTTACCTGATCCTGAAGTTTGTTCTATCTACTTTTTCCTTCAAAGGAATGTAATGAATGTCATCCAGCTAATGACAGAGATGGATGGGTTGAACACGCCTCTATGCCTTTTTTCTTCGGAATGCTACAGAAGGTACTGATCTATGAGTAGTATATTATGGCTATTATAGCAAGTCATTTGCATAGAATTTTGTTTGTCATTTTTCCCAAGAAAGAATTCCTTTTATGGAAGTGGACCAGCAGAAAAAAGTATGGAAAAGTTAGCAATGCTACACAATATCTACTTTGGACAGGTGGATGCACCCTCAGCATATGTTTGCCCTGAAAGCAGGATTTATAATGCAACAACATGGTTTAGTTGTCAGGTAATAAAATTCCATGTTGATACATATTTCTGACATTATAATGTTTGCGCTGAAAAATGAGAAAGCCATTATAATGGAGTTTCAAAACTTGTGGAGAATTTTAAAATTAATCGTTCAGCAATGTAAATTCCAAATGTTTTTTTAGTTGCAAGATTTGTTTCACACCACTTAGTTATGTGTGATCGTCTTCTGATATGATGAAATCGAATCTTGATAGATAGTTATGCTGAATATTATCCTTATCCAGCTGCATTTCAAATTTCTTGATTCTTGAATTCCCAGATGAAACATTATGATTTTGCAGAATCTGATTTAAGCTGGAATGTTTTGTTAATGAATTTTAATTTAGGTGATCAGATTTTTTTTCTATTATATTCTTAGAATTTTCCATTATGTTGTAGATTCACGAGTGGCGGCCTTTAGGATTAGGATATAAAAAGATGTTGAACATGTGTCAAACGTTCTCTTCATAGTCTTTTATTGTATTTAACTGAATGGAAAATGGCCACCTACAAGTAGCGTAAGCTTTTTGTAGTTCATCTTTGAGGTTGTGTCGATAGCAAATCATAGGATCAGAATTAGCAAATTGAGTGTAGAATTGATGGAACAATGATTGAATTCTAGGCATTTGATCATCTGTTGTGGGAGTGCACTTGATTTTTTGTAAGGTTTTGCAGCATAATTTTGTTCGCCATACATTTGGCTAAATTCTTTTTAACTGCTATCTGTATGTTTGGGTTTAGTTAGTTTACCTTCAACAACGTGTCAATTCAAGATATGATCACAATGAATAGTTGAAATTCACTTGTCTTATGTAAAGAAATCTCTGCAAACTCCAAACTAAGAAGTTGGTCATGTTGTTCTCAGCTTCTCGTTGCTATTAACTCAAGATTCTTGTTTACTGTAGAGCTTTGCGATGGAGAAATGGAGTGGGAAGAAGTATTTCACGCTTGGAGCAAAAGAGCTCTTTATTATATGGGGGAACACACCCAAGCACTGGAGGTGGAGAGAATTCCTTGATCCAGGTATGCACATTCTCTTTAATCACTGTTGTTCTTAGTTTACAAAGTGGTCTTACTTTTGTTTCCATTTTGCAGGTTTGCCGAGGTGGCTGAACTGCTAGCGGTATGTTGGCTCGAAATCAGTGGGAAGCTTGAAACACGATTGTTGTCCCCTAAGACCTTGTATGCAGCCCACTTGGTACTGAAGTTTGTGGAAGGTGCATATGGATTTGATCACCCACCTGCAGAGGCTATAGTAAAAATCGTTGGAGGAGCTGGTGGCAACAGCAGTGGGGCTAGTGGAGAGAGTTCCGTCTACTTGGATCATGATGGTAGTCGTAGGCGGCAATTGCAGGTTGCACTACATCGTATTGGACTTATCAGGCGCAGGTTTGGTTACTTATTGAGGCCGGCTCCATCCATGTCAAGATGGGAGGGACAGTTCCCACAGGAGAGATGGATGAAGATTGAGATGGGTCATTTCTACAACGACTGTGGAGAAGACAGCGAAGGCAGTGAGGTTCATTACAAAGTCGGTAATACAATTCTTTTTTAGAAGAGAAATTGATCTTGGAAGATGAAGTAGCAGTAGAAGCATAAGAATCAAAAGAATCAGTAGATGAAGATGATGAAGAAGATCTAGCCATAATCTCTTTATAATCCTAAAATGGTTAAGTGTTTCAATTCTAAAATGCAGGGGTATAATGTGATTTAATAGATTTTGATTACTCTGTAATTCAATTAGTTCTATGAGATTTAAAATTTTGAATTTTGAATTTTGACTTGGTTAGAGTAGGTATTAGAATTTCAAATAGTAAGGTATTTAAGAAATATTATATATTTGAATTACAATGCAATTCAATTCCCTCTAACCAAACACTAGTTTTAATTAATGAATCCTAATTTTAGAAATTGGATTACCCTATAATCAAATTCTTAGCTTTGACAATCTTGAACCGAATGCTTTATCGGTATATTTGTTTCTTTTGTTGATTTTTGGATTCCTTAGTTTTGACAATCTTGAACCGAACACCCTATCAGTATATTTGTTTCTTTTGTTGATTTTTGGATTCCTTAGCTTTGACAATCTTAAACCGAACGCCCTATCGGTATGTTTGTTTCTTTTGTTGATATTTGGATTCCTTAGCTTTGACAATCTTGAACTGAACGTCCTATCGGTATATGTATTTCTTTTGTTGATTTTTGAGTTTTTTTTATTTGTGTAGATTTTCTATACAAGGATTACGTATATGTGTTCCTTTTGTTGATTTTTAGGTTTTTTTTTTGTGTAGATCTTCTATACAAGGATTACGAGAGAGATTAGAAACTTACTGTTTCTACGTATACTTCTATTGGTGTTGTAAGTTTTATTTTTAAGTTTAATTATTAAGTTTTAAAAAGTTAGAGTTTCTGATTTTTGAAGGGATTGAAGAAATAATTTATGCATGTTATGTATTTATTTGATCGATATAAACCTTTGGAAATCAATGATAAGTAAATGTATTTATTTGATCGATATAGTAATAACCTTTGGAAATCAATGAATGATAAGTAAGAACAACCTTTGGAAATCAATGAATGATAAGTAAGAACAGTGAATGATAAGCTCGGTCTCATACAAACTAAGTTAGAGAGATGAAACATTATAGCTCTAATGGTAAGTATCATAGCTTGTTTCGTAGGTAGGGGGTTTTCAGAATGAAAATGCAAATTGAAAGGTTGCAAAAAAGTGTCGTCAGTTTCACATGTGTTCTTATCAATAGGCCAAAATCTCAAGCAAGATGGGGCAAGGTATGTTCTGACCTTGACTTATATATATATATATATATATTTGAAGAATGAGTAGATTTCTTTGTGTTGTATAATGAGGTATAGATAGTTACAGTTTACCTGATCCTGAAGTTTGTTCTATCTACTTTTTCCTTCAAAGGAATGTAATGAATGTCATCCAGCTAATGACGGAGATGGATGGGTTGAACAGGCCTCTAAGCCTATTTTCTTCGGAATGCTACAGAAGGTACTGATCTATGAGTAGTATATTATGGCTATTATAGCAATTCATTTGCGTAGAATTTTGTTTGTCATTTTTCGCAAGAAAGAATTCCTACTACGGAAGTGGACCAGCAGAAAAAAGTATGGAAAACTTAGCAATGCTACACAATATCTACTTTGGACAGGTGGATGCACCCTCAGCATATGTTTGCGCTGAAAGCACGATTATAATGCAACAACATGGTTTAGTTGTCAGGTAATAAAATTCCATGTTGATACATATTTGTTACAATATAATGTGCGCTGAAAAGCGAGAAAGCCATTATAATGGAGTTTTGAAACTTGTGGAGAATTTTAAAAGATTTGCAATGTAAATTCTAAATGTTTTTAGTTGCAAGATTCGTTTCACCCCACTTGTGTTTGTGTGATCGTCTTCTGATATGATGGAATGGTAAGAATGGATTTTTTTTAGAATTTGTGAATATTTTGATTTTGGACTTTAGAATTAAAAATAAATTAGAAATAACAAAATTTAAACGAAAAATTAATTTTAAAATTTTAAAATTAACCAAGACATTGGATTTCACTACTACACATGATTGAATGATGTTATAAATATTTCAAAACCCTAGTCACCTTTTATGTCTTTTTATTTCTGAATTCACTAACAATCAGGCATATTCTCAAATATTATTTTTATCTATTAAGCATAGATTATCAACTAACAAACTATAACCTATCAAATTGAATCACAAATAATTAAAAAAATTATACAAACAATTTAAAACTCTGCAGAAACAGTGATTAAGTGAATTATATAATTAAACTAGAGAAAATAAAATAATTACTCATCAATCATGCGTAAATAGCTTCCTCCAAGGCCTTGGTTACATGAGAATTAGTTCATCATGGTAAACAACATCTCAGAATATTTATTCATGGCTCAAAAATTGCTTACAAAGATGAAATAGAGAGAAAATTATAAAACAACGAGTTTGTAACGTTTATAGGCGTTACATAATCACTGTTACAAAGCAAGTGTTTCAGAGCTGAAGATAAACATTGCAAATATGAAGACAAACGTTGCAGTTGGGATGAAGAAACTGTGACAAATGGTTGAAGGAACCGTCGCCTATTCTCTGTTCTCCGTGTTCTTCAGCAGCAGAAAAATATTCTCTACAACTTCTTGATTTCTCCTTTGTAGCCTCCAATCTCTCTCCATCAACTCTCGATAACCCACTCTGATCCCCAAGCAACCTTTATATACTAGACAGGGCCATCAAATCTCCAACTATCTCGTGTTATATTCCAAAAAATATTATTTCCAAATTACGAGAATAATTCCATTTTTATCTCCTCTATGCGTCTGCAGGTGGCAATTTCAGGGCATATTCTCCCTTTTTAATTCGTTCACGCTCCAAAATGTTGCTCGAGTCTTCCAAACACGCACAAACCTTCCACGATCCCGTGAATATCTTCTTCTGGGAATATACTCCCCTGTTTTATCAAAATTCCTCCAAATATTTTATTTCCTCGATTTTAAGAGACTTTCCATCCCTGTCTTGGGGTGCCTGTAGTATTGGAGTACCCCTATTCAAAATGGGGGTCCCTTTAACAATTTTTCTCGGGGTTCCTTTAGTAATTTTTTGAGCCAATTTTTCTAATAATGTTTATTTCCTAAAAACACCTACACACATAAAATGACATAATTAGTACAAAATCGAAGACTAACAATACATAAAATTAAAAACAATTTAGACACAGAAATATGTCTATCAAATACCCCCAAACTTATTATTTGCTAGTCCTCGAGCAAATTTCATCTAGGAAATCCTAACTCACTGTCGCGGACATCGCGATTGCACTTGGCGTGTGCAACAAGCCTTTAAACCCCTAGGTGGCCCTAGTGGACGAGTTTTGTCTCGTGAGGGTTTACAAGAGATATACCCACAAAATCTTTACTCCAAACTCTAGCTATTTGTGAACAATTGAGGGTAGACACTAAACATGCTACTTAGTTGGCCACAAAATTCTTTGGCTATGGGAGGAATTACCATGTTTTGAATCCAATTGTTGTACACGAGTTTGCACTCAGCGTACTAAAATTCATATATAAGAAAACAAAGCACTACTCATTAAGTCGTACAATGGATCACAATACTCAGAATCTATCAAATTTCAATCACATGAATAGATTTAGAAGATGGATATGGAGATGATGAAGTTTGCACATGTTGACTAAGGTGAACGGTGTTTCCCATATCTCTATGGAGGTCTCCGCCAGGATGAATCCTGATGGATTGAGATACGCTCCCACTGGTCTTAATCCTTATAATAATATCGACTCAGCTGGTATATACAAGGGCCCCAGCGGTCGATTTATTGAAAATAAAATAATTATTCATTTTTTTTAACAAAATACAATAATGGGGATTGATCTCAATCACTCTACTTCCTACCAACTAAGATAACAATTCGATGCTAGTGCCTTACCAAATCACTTAGAGAAAAAAAAAGTATAAAAATAAAAACAGAAGGTGATATGATTATGATGATTCCGATATATGGTGACGACTATCATGTTATTTCTAACACCTTAGTTTTGTCCTTTTATGAATAGACCCTTTAGTTGGGTCCCTCAACTCCTATAACCAAGAGCTTTGTTTCCATCTACTTAGAATGGTCATTGTCATTCTGAATTGTTCACAAGTTTCTAAATTTTGGAATTTTTATTATTGCACTAAAAGTTTCTCCCTTACGCCCAAACTTAAATCTAATATTGTCCTCAATGTTTCAAATTAAAGAGCAGTACCAAAAATATAGGTAACAAGAGAAATAAAAGATAAGTCAGAAAGATAGTACCTAAGTGAAACGTAACAATCCTTCTCTGGAGAATAAGACAGAAAATAATAAAAAAAATACGAAACTTACTAATTTACAACAACAACCTTGATGGTAAACCAAGTTAAGCAAGGTCCTCCAGAGGGACCTCCTCTACATCACCTGCAGAAAAAGGCTCTAAAAATGATTTCAATCTTTGACCGTTAACTTTGAAAGTACTTTTACCATCTTGAGTCTCAATATCAATGGCACCATGAGGAAAAAAAGTGTGGACCACAAAAGGACCGGTCCACCGAGAGCGTAACTTCTCGGGAAATAGATGCAAACGAGTATCATACAGAAGAACTTTTTGACCTGGAGAAAGTGACTTTCTTAAAATATTTTTATCATGCACAAGTTTCATTTTGTTCTTATACTCCTTAGCACTATCATATGCATCTTTACGAATCTCTTCCAACTCATTGAGTTGGAGTTTTCTATGAGCTCCTTCCTTGTCAAGCGAAAAATTAAACTGCTTTACAGCGCAATATGCTTTATGTTCTAACTTAACAAGAAGGTGACATGCCTTTCCAAAAACTAGATGATAAGGTGACATTCCAATGGGAGTCTTAAACGCAGTACGGTAAGCCCATAAGGCATCAGTAAGCCTCAATGACCAGTCTTTCCGATTAGGATTAACTGTTTTCTCTAAAATACGTTTTTGATTTCCCTATTGGAAATCTCTACTTTACCACTAGTCTGTGGGTGATATGGGGTAGCTACTTTGTGGGTAATACCATATTTTTTATCAAAATTTTAAACGGTCGATTACAAAAGTGTGACCCTCCATCACTAATTATAGCTCCCGGCGTACCAAAACATGCAAATATATTATCATTCAAAAAATAGAACACAACCTTGTGGTCGTTTGTTTTACACGAAACCGCCTTAACCCATTTAGAGACATAGTCTACAACGACAAGTATGTAAAAATTACCAAATGAATTAGGAAATGGACCCATAAAATCAATTCCCCACACATCAAAGGCCTCAACAACCAAAATAGGGTTCAAAGGTATCATATTTCTACGGGAAATGGTTCCTAACTTCTGGCAGCGCTCACGAACAACACAATAACTGAGTCTTTAAATAATGAAGGCCAGTAAAATCCACACTGAAATATCTTAGCAGCAGTCTTTTTAGCACTAAAGTCACCTCCACAAGCATGATCATGACAAAAGGAAATAATACTGGACTGGTCACTCTCAAGTGTACATTTCCTAATAATCTGGTCTGGACAATACTTAAACAAATAAGGATCATCCCAAAAGAAATGCTTTACCTCGGCTAAAAACCTAGAACGATCTTGTTTACCCCAATGTTGATGCATTCGACCAGTAACAAGATAAATTCACTATATTCGTAAACCAAGGTAATTGGGAAACAAAGAAAAGTTGTTCATCAAGAAAACTATCTCTCACAGGAGGAGAATCATCTGGGGAATCAATAACAAGCCTAGAAAAGTTGTCTGCTACTATATTTTCTACACCCTTTTTGTCTCTAATTTCTAGAGAAAATTATTATAACAAAAGGATCCATCTAATCATAGGTTTAGTATCCTTCTTAGACAAAAGGTACTTCAAAGCAGCATGATCAGTAAAGACTATAACCTTAGAACCTAAAAGATAGGATCTAAACTTGTCTAAGGTAAAAACAATGGCTAATAATTCCTTCTCAGTGGTGGTGTAGTCATTTGGGCATCATTTAGAGTTTTGTTGGAATAGTAAATCACATGAAGTAATTTGTTTTCTCGCTGACCTAACACGACACCAATAGCATAATTTGAAGCATCATACATGATCTCAAAGGGTAGGTTCCAGTTAGGTGCCTGAACTATGGTGGCGGTAGTGAGCAAAGTCTTAAGCTTCCCGAAAGCCTCTAAACAAGTATCATCGAAGACAAACTTAACGTCTTTTTCAAGCAAATTGCAAAGAGGTATAGAAATCAAGCTAAAGTCCTTAATGAATCAACGATAAAAACCTGCATGCCCTAAGAATGACCTAATATCTCTTACGGTTTTGGGAACCTGTAAATTCTTAATAGGGTCACCTTTTGCTTTGTCTACCTCTATACCCTTAGAGGACACTATAGGCCCTAGAACAATTCCTGATTGAACCATATAATGACATTTCTCCCAATTAAGCATTAAGTTCTTTTCCTTACACCTATTCAACTTTAATGTCAAATGATGCAAGAAATCATCAAAAGATGAACCAAACACTGAAAAACCATCCATAAAGACCTCTAAAAAAGTTCTACCATGTCAAAAAATATGCTCATCATGTAATGCTGAAAAGTAGCGGGTGCATTACACAACCCGAAAGGCATGCGTCTATACGCAAAGGTACCAAAAGGACAAGTAAAAGTGGTTTTTTCTTGGTTTTCTAGTGCAATAACAATCTGATTATAACCAGAATAGCCATCTGACAAGCAATAATGACTATGTCCTGATAATCGCTCTAGCATTTGGTCGATAAAAGGAATGGGAAAGTGGTCCTTCCTTGTGACCTTGTCCAATTTTCTGTAGTCAATACAAACGCGCCAACTCGTGGTCACTCGGGTTGGTATTAACTCATTGTTATCATTCTGGACTACAGGATACCTGATTTCTTAAGAACAACCCGAACGGGGCTGACCCAGTTAATGTCTGAAATGGGGTAGATAATACCCACATCTAACAACTTAAGCACTTCGCTTCGAACTACTTCTTTCATATTGGGGTTAAGTCGACATTGCATCTCCCTAGGTGGTACAGTGTCATCCTCTAAATGAATCTGATGCATACAAAACAGTAGGAATTATACCCTTAATGTGTACTGTGGTCCACCCTAAATATTTTTTGTTGTCTTGAAGCACGGTCACTAGCTTACTTTCCTGATCACTATCCAAGTCGGATGCTACAATCACAGGCAAAGTCTCAGATGAGCCTAAAAACACATACTTCGGGGTTTCTGGTAGTTGTTTAAGGTCCAACTTAGAAGGCTCTTCTAAATAAGGAATTAGGGTAGAATTATTAACTGGTAGTGGTTCGAATTTAGGTCTTCATCTATTCCTAGTGTCTATCAAAGGGGATGAATCTAGCAAAGCATTCACCTCATTAATCACACTATCATCATCAAAATCAAACCCAAAGTGGGCTAGGCATTTCTCTAATGGATCTTCTAACAAAGGGTCTAGTAATGACTCCTGAAATAATGTTCCTATCATGTTCACCTCTTCAATGTACGTGTCATCTATCTCAGGGGGCTTCTTTCTAATATTGAAAATATTCATCTCAATAGTCATATTACCAAAAGACAAATTCATAATACCATTTCAACAGTTTATGATCGCATTAGATGTAGCTAAGAATGGGCGACCTAAAATCACAGGTATCTAGTTCTCTGAGTCAGGGACAAGTTGGGTATCTAGGATAACAAAATCCAGTTGATAAATAAACTCGTCGACCTCAATAAGAACATCCTCTATAACACCACGAGGAATTTTCACCAACCTATCAGCTAACTGGACTATTATCTGGTTAGGTTTTAACTCATCAAGTCCTAGATGGAGGTACACATGGTACAGAAGTAAGTTCGCACTGTCTCCTAAGTCAAGTAACGCTTTCTCAACACGGTAGTTACCTATTGTGCAAGAAATGGTAGGGGAACCTGGGTCTTTGTACTTAGAGTTGTGTTGTTCTGGATAGTTGAACTTACATGACTAGCTAAAAAGGTTTTCTTATGTACATTAAGCTTTTGCTTTCGTGTACAAAGATCTTTAAGAAACTTGGCATAAGTAGGAATCTGCCTGATTGCATCTAATGAAGGAAGATTTATGTTGGCTTGCTTAAAAATCTCCAGTATATCATTAAAGTTTCATTCCTTCTTAGTTGGTACTAGATGTTGTGGGAATGGGGATTTGGGCACAAAATCGGATTTCTCAGGAACCGCATTAGACTCTTTAGCGACTCTATCAGTCTCTTCAGTTACTGGCTCAGAAGGGTGAACTACAACATGTTCACTATCGGGCATGGTTACCTTATTGTCTACCACTCGACCACTCCTAAGGTTTGTAACAGAGTTCATATGATTGAACTGTTTCTCTCATTTGGGATTAGGATCTGTTTGACTAGGGAACCTTCCGTTCTCTCTCTCACTTAGAGTCTTAACTATTTGGGTTACTTGAAGTTCTAACTTAGCAAGAGTCTGGGCACTAGTTTGAAAATTTTGCTTGGTTTCTTGTTGAAAACTAACCTGGCTCTTTGCTAACATAGAAAGAGATTCCTCTAGGCTAATCATTCTATTCTCATAGGGTTTTGAGAGTAAGTTGGCTCTAATGGGTTTTTGGGATAACTTTAATGATATACTAGAGAGTAAGTTGGCTCTGGTGGAACTTGAGGATTTCTAGTTTGTCCTTGATTCTGACCTTTAGACCACGGAAAATTAGGATGTTTTCTCCAACCGGGATTGTAGGTTTCCGAATATGGGTCAAACTTCTGACGGTTTTCAAACCTAAAGTTTTTATAAAGAGCATAGGTTTGCTCTTTACTAATCTTTCCTTCCCAGAACGAGTTATTGGGCTATATTCCACAACTAGAGATTTGAGAGGCTTTATTCATATCATCGGGTTCAACAAAAGACTTGTGTTTAGACTGATTCAATTCTAAAGCTTCTAACTGTCTAGATAGAGCAGCAAACTTAGCGTCTTACTCAAAAATTGTATCTACCATGTTGGTGATGCTTCTATTGACCAAGAGTCATTTAGGGGGTTCAACACAAGACTCCCACTGTTGGGATTTTTCAGCCACTTCTTCTAAAAAGTTGTAAGCTTGATCAGCAGTTTTATTCAGGAACACGCCAGCACATAAAGACTCGACCATGGATTTGGTCGAATATTCTAAACCCTCATAAAGGATCTGGACTAGTTTCATTTTCTTGAACCCGTGGTGGGGACATTGAGACAAAAGATCATCGAATCTCTTTAAAAATCTATAAAGAGATTCTCCTTCTTGTTGCATACTGACACTAATTTTCTTCCTAATGGATGCGATTTTATGCTTAAGGTAAAACTTCTAAAAGAAGGCAGTAGTAAGTTCATCCCACGTTTCTATTGACTCAGATGGTAAGTCATGTAGCCATGACTTGGCTTTATCTCTTAAGGAAAAAGGAAACATCCTAAGTTTTAAGACTTCATCACTAAGGTCTTTAATCCTAATTGTTTCGCAAATTTCCTCAAAATCCATAACATGAAAGTAAGGGTTTTCATCATCTTTCCCTAAAAATACAGGGACCATCTGAATAATACCATGTTTTAACTCATAATTAGCCGTAATGGCAGGCAATTTAATACACGGTGATCGGTTGGACCTAGTTGGGTACATATAGTCTTTCAAAGTTGTCATTGCTGGCACAATTGAAGTACTTGGGGTACGTTCCTCACTCAGAAATAAATTCTCAAAACTGAAGTTTCCAAAGACAGGGTTCTCAAAAGAAGAATCTTCGAGCTCCTCGCTTTCACAAAAAGAACTACTAGGTTTTTTACTGGTTAGATGACCTAGATTATCTCTTTTCCAAGCCTGCTCAGTGATGATGTCGAGCGGTCTTGGCATACACTAACGGAATTTGTGCACATGCAAATGCTGGGTTCACTAACTTGGGTAAGCTTGGGTTACCATAGCAAAATATACCTAAAGTTAAATATTGGTCAAAGGTACAAGGATGGGGTTTATGGTGTTTCAGATGATAACGCCCAAAGGGTTCACCGTACTTTCCCACAAGTTTTCCTACAAATTGGTGTCTGACGAGAAATATAGGTTGTGTGTGCACTTGTGTTTTTTTTTAATATATATAAAATAAAATAAAATCTAAAAGAAATATATACAAATAAATTAAAATTTTAATGAAAAATCTAAATAAATAAATATTTAAGGTACAATACTTACCTTTTTTGGTAGGCAATTTCCACAATTAATATAGAAGATCACTTGCACATCAAAGCTAAGACAAATACCCACATAAAAACTATAAAAATAAATAAATAAATCCTAATTAACATAATTAAAAATTAAACAAAAAAATATCTAAAACCCTAACCTAAAAACAAGTCCGTGTCGGCGCCGCCAAAAAATTTAGACTTAAGAATTAAAACTAAACTAGAAATAACAAAACTTAAATGAAAAATTGATTTCAAGATCTTAAAATTAACCAAGACATTGGATTCCACTGCTACACATGATTGAATGATGTTATAAATATTTCAAAACCCTAGTCACCTTTTAGGTCTTTTTATTTCTGAATTCACTAACAATCAGGCATATTCTCAAATATTATTTGTACCCATTAAGCATAGATTATTAACTTATTTAACAAAGTATAACCTAACAAATTGAATCACAAATAATTAAAAATTATACAAACAATTTAAAACTCTGCAGAAGCAGTGATTAAGTGAATTATATAATTAAACTAGAGAAAATAAAATAATTACCCATAAATCATGCGTAAATAGCTTCCTCCATTGCCTTGGTTATGTGAGAATTATCTCATCATGGTAAATAACATCTCGGAATATTTATTCATGACTCAAAAATTACTTACAAAGATGAAACAGAGAGAAAATTATAAAACAACGAGTTTGCAATGTTTATAGGCGTTACAGACTCACTGCTACAAAGCAAGTGTTTCAGAGCTGAAGATAAACGTTGCAAAGATAACAATAAACGTTGCAAAGATGAAGATAAACGTTGCAGTTGGGACGAAAAAACTGTGACAGATGGTTGAAGGAACCTTCGCATATTCCCTGTTCTTCGTGTTCTTCAGGAATAGAAAAATATTCTCTACAACTTCTTGATTTCTCGCTCTGTAGCCTCCAAACTCTCTCCCTCAACTCTCGATAACCCCCTCTGATCCCCAGGCAACCTTTATATACTAGACAGGACCATCAAATCTCCAAATATCTCGTGTTTAATTCCAAAAAATATTATTTCCAAGTTACGGGAATAATTCCATTTTTATCTCCTCCATGCGTCTGCAGCTGGCAGTTTCAGGCCATATTCTCCTTTTTTAACTCGTTCACGCTCCAAACTGTTGCTCGAGTCTTCCAGACACGCTCTAACTCTCCACAATCCCGTGAGTAAATTCTTCTGCGAATATACTCCCCTGTTTTATCAAAATTCCTCCAAATCTTGTATTTCCTCGATTTTAAGAGACTTACCATCCCTGTCTTGTCTTAATTGGACAATACATGTCCAAATCCGACCAACAGTCAAAGAAAAGATCTTTCAAATCAAATCCATGATTTTTCAAAAATAACTTTTCCGCCAAAATCTGTTCAAGCCGTGAAGAGAAGATGGATACCCCCTATCCATTCTTGGGGTGCGTATAGTACTGGAGTGCCCCTATCCAAAATGGGGGTCCCTTTAGCAATTGTTCTTGGGGTGCCTCTAGTAATTTTTGGAGCCAATTTTTCCAAAAATGTTTATTTCTGAAAAACACCTACACATATAAAATAACATAATTAGTATAAAATCAAACACTAACAATACATAAAATTAAAAACAACTTAGACACAAAAAATCTGTCTATCATACAATGAAATTGAGTCTTGATAGATACTTATGCTGAATATTATCCTTATCCAGTTGCATTTCAGATTTCTTGATTCCTGAATCCCCGAATGAAACATTATGGTTTTGCAGAATCTGATTTAAGCTGGAATGTTTTGTTAATGAATTTTAATTTAGCTGATCAAAATTTTTTTCTATTATATTCTTAGAATTTTCCATTATGTTGTAGATTCACGAGTGGCGGCCTTTAGGATTAGGATATAAAAAGATGTTGAACGTGTGTCAAACGTTCTCTTCATTGTCTTTTATTGTATTTAACTGAATGGAATATGGCCACCTACAAGTAGCGTAAGATTTTTGTAGTTCATCTTTGAGGTTGTGTCGATAGCAAATCATAGGATCAGAATTAGCAAACTGAGTGTAGAATTGATGGAACAATGATTGAATTCTACACATTTGATCATCTGTTGTGGGAGTGCACTTGATTTTTTGTAAGGTTTTGTAGCATAATTTTGTTCGCCATACATTTGGCTAAATTCTTTTTAACTGTTATCTGTATGTTGTCTTGGGTTTAGTTAGTTTACCTTCAACAACGTGTCAATTCAAGATATGATCACAATGAATAGTTGAAATTAACTTGTCTTATGTAAAGAAATCTCTGCAAACTCCAAACTAAGAAGTTGGTCATGTTGTTCTCAGCTTCTCGTTACTATTAACTCAAGATTCTTGTTTACTGTAGAGCTTGGCAATGGAGAAATGGAGTGGGGAGAGATGTTTCATGCTTGGAGCAAAAGAGCTCTTTATTATATAGGGAAACACACCCAGTACTGGTGGTGGAGAGAATTTCCTTGATCCAGGTATGAACATTCTCTTTAATCACTTTTGTTCTTAGTTTAGAAAGTGGTCTTACTTTTATTTCCATTTTGCAGGTTTGCCGAGGTGGCTGAACTGCTAGCCGTATGTTGGCTCGAAATCAGTAG
>JAJJMC010033691.1:744401-787114 GCA_023531435.1 Papaver californicum | reverse complement strand
TACTTGGTACTGAAGTTTTTGGAAGGTGCATATGGATTTGATCACCCCCTGCAGAGGCTATAGTAAAAATCGTTGGAGGAGCTGGTGGCAGCAGCAGTGGGGCTAGTGGAGAAAGATCCGTCTACTTGGATCCTGATGGTAGTCGTGTTAGGCTTTTCTCATATGGGCTAAAATAAAGGGAAAAAGAATATGTGATCCATTAGATGGGAAGTTACAACTGATCAAGGTAACCCCACTATTTTCTCCCACCTTTAGAAAAACCACCCACTATATCTATCGGGTAACTACTTTATGATGGCTAGGGTTAGTATACAGAAAAGATAGAAAAAGAAATAAGAATTAAGGTCACCAAAATCATTCTCATCCTGTATACACCATCTAAAATTGAGAATGAGGGTTTGGAACCAAAGTTCAAATCAATTCAGAAATTATGGCAAACTCAAAGAATTAAGCTTTCAAATAACAATGGTTGGAGGTATTTATAAACAATCTCTTTTTATTGTTTCCGCTTTTAATCACTGTATGTTCTTATTTTGTGATTAGATATACATATAGGTTTTACATTTGGTATCAGAGCTAGTAATCACCTCTGCCTTGCTTGACCATTACAAGACTTGTGATGTCTGTTTAATCTCTTAACTTAAAGATTTGTAGCATTAGGTGTCAGCTGTTTTTATGTCCTTAAATATATCTTCGCGGAGTGTTGTACTCTGTTTAGTTCATTGTAGTTCAAACTTTATTGACAGTGATGCTGTGCCAGATTATTGTTTTAAACTTCAAAGTAAGGGCGGACCTTTATTTATTTAATTGTTTAGTCGACTGTATCTTTTAACTCTAGGCCTGGGATAGAAGATCATTGCAACTCAGGTGTGAAATAGATCTTGTTATACCCTGGGTTAGACTTTGATTCCACTAGCCTAACTTTATTTGACTTTGTCTTACTGGTTCATCCATGTTTGAAGAAGTTTAATTCAAGTCTAAGTTAAAAAATCGCTTTTGGTTGCTTGTGGACCTGTGGTTCAGAGTTTAAACATCTTACCTTTCATGAATACTTGCTAGGTAGTGAGGGTTTACATGGTAGATGTGGGCAAGCCTTAGAATAATTTTAGAGAGATGGATGTACCAAAAGAACACGTCGTACATCATAAATGATACACACCAAATACAGATACCAGACCAATGTTCAACCATAGCTTAAAAGCCGAGCTTAGAGGTCGATATATACTGAATACATTAGAAAGTTACTCGATTCTCTTTAACCAAATTCGTGGTTGAAATTTGTCTGAAATTAAGGTTTTAAAGAACTACGGCGTGTAAAACATATCGAGTATCAAACCGGTATTATCATTAAGCCAAAACAAAGTAACACAATACCTGATGATAAAGAGCCTATACGGTGTTTAGTATAGATTAAGTAATCAAATATTTAATCTGCACTGAATCTTGGATGAAATGAATTCCACTGAAGATTCCACTACAGGATATACTGGACTTATTTGTATAATCCAAAATGTCCTTAGTTCCAATATATTTGTTGTATTATTATTTGTTGACATGTACAATGGTTATAAATGATTAGGTATATATATATTATGACCATTAGGATTGTATATGAACAAAAATTAAAGAGATATGTCAAGTGATTTAATAATTTTAGTAATTAGAGAGTAGCCACAACGTCTCTAGTTATTTAAAATTTTCTTAAGAAATCACATGTGGAAACTAGACATAAATTTTGTAATTAATGATATGTAATATGATAAAATATGCCCACAGGAAATTTTATTATATTTGTATGTATTAATTAGGGTGAAATATTGAATTATGTTCCTTAATCTACCCACAGGAATTAAGGAATGAATATGGTTTAATAGTTTCATCATGTAGTTATGAATCTAATTTGAGTAGGACTTTAGCCCACAGGCAAAGTTTTATGTCACTAGATTCATATTTTTATGCATGACTTGCATTGGTAAATCATGATTAAGTTTAAGTCTCAAATTTTTATTTATAAGCATGTATATATTTTTGTTTGCGGCAATTTTAACTGGAAACATTTTTGATGTCCATTATGACATTCCTGAATTAAAGGGTGATAATTTTCTAACGTTTTTTTATGAATCTAATATGGTTAATATTAATCATAATACATGGTGGATTGACTGTGATACTACAATCCATGTTTCGAATACCTTGGAAGGTATGACAAACCTAAGGAAACCAATGGGAAGTGAACACTACATCTATTCAGGCAGTCAGATGAGTTCACGTGTGGAAGCTGTTGGGACATGCAGTTTAATTTTAAGTAGTGGTTTTACTTTACATTTAGAAAAGACATTTATGTACCAGGTTTCACTAGAAACTTGATTTCAGTTTCAAGACTTGTACCTTTAGGAATTTCCTTTAACTTTTCGAATTCTGGCTTTAGTATTCTCAGAAATTCTGAAGTTATTGGTTATGGTATTTAGTCTGATGGTTTATATCGTCTTTATTTGCAAAATGATATCACTCATAGTTCTATGCATGTTAATATTGGGTTAAAAAGATGTATTATGAATGAGGACTCCTCAATTTTGTGGCACCGGAGATTGGGACATATCTCCATTGAGAGAGTTAAGAGATTGGTAAAGGATGGGGTACTTGGTACTTTAGACTTTACTGATTTTGATACTTGTGTTGGTTGCATTAAGGGAAAGCAAACTAACAAACATAAAATTGGTGCCAAGAGAAGTTCAAACATATTAGAGATCATACACATGGACATTTGTTGTCCAGACATGAACGCTAATGATCCGAAATACTTTATCACCTTCATAGATGATTATTCACGATATATGTATCTTTACTTACTTCGTTCCAAAGACGAAGCTTTGGATGCCTTTAAATTGTTTAAGGTTGAAGTAGAGAAATAATGTGGTAAGCACATTAAGATTGTGAGATCAGATAGAGGTGGAGAGTACTACGGTAGATACGCCGAGAACGGACAAACACCAGGTCCATTTGCAAGATTCCTTCAAGAGCATGGGATTGTTGCCCAATACACTATGTCTGGTTCTCCGGACCAGAATGGTGTAGCAGAAAGAAGAAATCGAACTTTAATGTAGATGGTGAGAAGTATGAGAAGTAATGTTAAACTTCCATCATTTTTATGGGTAGAAGCTCTTAAGACGGCAGCGTACATATTAAACCGGGTTCCTTCCAAGGCCGTCTCAAAGACGCCTTTTGAGTTGTTCAAAGTATGGAAACCAAGTTTGCAACATGTACGCATTTGGGGATGCCCGTCTGAAGTGAGAGTGTACAACCCACATGAGAAGAAGCTAGACCCAAGGGCTATTAGTGGGCATTTCATTGGATATGCTGAAAGGTCTAAGAGTTATAGATTCTATTGTCCGTCTCATAGCACTAGAATTGTGGAATCAAGAAATGCTAAATTTCTTGAAAATGACTTGATTAGTGGAAGTGATCAATTTCAGGATATTGTTCCTGAAAAGGATATTGATCAACTTCCACCTACTGTTTCAAGTGACAAGTTGATTGTTATTCACGCACCTCAAGCTAAATTACGTGTTAGACAACCAACCATTGAGGTTCCACAAGTTGACAACAATCTAATAGATCATGATACTAATGAGGAACAAATTGTTCATCGTGAGGATGAACAAGTTCCATTGAGGAGATATAATAGAGCAAGGAAATCAACTATTTCTAGTGACTATTTAGTGTATCTGCAAGATTCGGATTGTAACACTGGAGCCGATAATGATCCTATGTCATTTTCACAAGCCATAAATTCTACAGATTCAGACTTATGGATGAATGGCATGAATGATGAGATGAACTCTATGGAATCCAACGGAGTTTGGGATCTCGTCGAGTTTCCAAATGGTGTAAAAGCCATTGGATGCAAGTGGTTCTTTAAAACAAAGAAAGACTCGCATGGCAACATCGAGAGACATAAGGCTAGACGCCAAAGGGTTCACTCAAAGGGAAGGAATCGATTACACAAAGACTGTCTCTCCTGTATCAAAGAAAGATTTTTTCCGAGTGGTGATGGCATTAGTAGCTCATTTTGATTTAGAGCTACATCAGATGGATGTGAAAACGGCATTTCTCAATGGTGATTTAGAGGAAGAGGTTTACATGAAACAACCTGAAGGATTCGTCTTTAAAGATCGTGAGCATTTGGTTTGTAAGTTTAATAGATCCATATACGGTTTGAAACAAACTTCTCGACAATGGTATATGCAATTCCATAAAGTTATTACTTCATTTGGATTCGAAGAAAATATTATGGATCAATGTATATACCTTAAGGTCAGTGAGAGCAAGATTTGTTTCCTTGTGTTGTATGTGGATGATATTTTGCTCGCAACCAATGATAAATGATTACTATATGAGTTGAAACAATTTCTTTCAAGTAACTTTGGTATGAAAGATATGGGTGAGGCATCTTATGTCATTGGCATAAAGATCCATAGAGATAGATCTCGAGGCATTTTAGGTTTGTCTCAAGAATCCTATATCAACAAAGTCTTAGAAAGATTTGGCATGAAAGATGTTCACCAAGTGTAGCACCCATTGTAAAAGGTGATCGGTTCAGTTTGGACCAATTGCCCCAGGAATGACATTGAAAGGGAACAAATGAAAAATGTTTCATATGCTTCAGTTGTTGATAGCATTATGTATGCTCAGGTCTGTACTAGACCCGATATTTCATATGCCGTTGGAGTATTAGGAAGATATCAGAGTAACCCAGGAATCGATCACTGGAAGGCTGCGAAGAAAGTGTTGAGGTACCTTAAAGGTACTAAGGATTACATGCTTATGTATAGACGGACAAATAGTCTTGAAGTGGTAGGCTACTCCGATTCTGACTTTGGAGGCTGCAATGATTCGCGTAAATCCACATCAGGATACGTGTTCGTGCTAGTTGATGGGTCAATATCCTGGAGGAGTTCCAAGCAGACCTTGACGGCCACTTCTACAATGGCGACTGAGTTTTTTTCTTGTTTTGAGGCTACCTCACATGGTGTATGGCTGAAAGGCTTCACATCTGGGCTAAAAGTTGTTGACTCTATTAGCCGACCAATAAGAATGTATAGTGACAATTCATCTGTTGTCTTTATGTAAGAATAATAAGAGTGGAAGTCGAAGTAAACACATCGACATAAAGTATCTAGCCGTAAAAGAACGTGTGCAGGAAAAGAAAGTGATCATTGAACACATTAGTACTGAATTGATGATAGTTGATCCCTTGACTAAAGGCATGCATGTTAAAGGATTCAAGGATCATGTAGTAAGGATGGGACTTGGTCCTATTATGTAGTACATTCTTTATGTTTTTTCTGAAGCTTTCATTTAGTTGGATTATTTCTCATTTGGAATTATGTTCGTACTTACTTTAGTTATTTTGTTGAGAAATATCATTATAGTTTGACCTAGAGTAAACATATGGTTTACTCATTAAGTTAAATATGAGTGGTGAAAGACTAAGTATGTTGTGATACATGGAAGATTAATTCTTGCTCTTAAAGAGGATTAATCGCCATGATCCGTATATGGAGTCTCTCGTGAAATGGATCAAGTGGGAGAATGTTAGGTTTTTTCCCATATGGGCTAAAATAAAGGAAAAAAGAATATGTGACCCATTAGCTGGGGAGTTACAACTGATCAAGGTAACCACACTATTCTCTCCCACCTTTAGAAAACCACCCACTATATCTATCGGGTAACTACTCTATGATGGCTAGGGTTAGTATACAGAAAAGATAGAAAAAGAAATAAGAATTAAGGTCACCAAAACCATTCTCATCCTGTATACACCATCTAAAATTGAAAAGGAGATTTTGGAACCAAAGTTCATATCAATTCAGAAATTATGGCAAACTCAAAGGATTAAGCTTTCAAATAACAATGGCTGGAAGTATTTATAAACAATCTCTTTTTATTGCTTCCGCTTTTAATCACTGTATGTTCTTATTTTGTGATTAGAATATACATATAGGTTTTACAAGTCGTAGGTGGCAATTGCAGGTTGCACCACATCGTATTGGACTTATGAGGCGCAGGTTTGGTCACATATTGAGGTCGGCTCCATCCATGTCAAGATGGGAGGGACAGTTCCCATAGGAGAGAAACGATGGATGGATGGAGATTGAGATGGGTCATTTCTACAACGACGATGGAGAAGACATCGAATGCAATGAGGTTCATTACAAAATCGGTAATACAATTCTTTCTTTGAAGAGAAATTGATCTTGGAAGATGAAGTAGCAGTAGAAGCATAAGAATCAAAAGAATCAGTAGATGAAGATGATGAAGAAGATCTAGCCATAATCTCTTTATAATCCTAAAATGGTTAAGTGTTTCAATTCTAAATGCAGGGGTATAATGTGATTTAATAGATTTGGATTACTGTGTAATTAAATTAGTTTTATGAGATTTGAATTTTTTTAGTTTTGAATTTTATTTTGGTTAGAGTAGGTATTAGAATTTCAAAAAACAAAAGCATTTAAGAGATATTATATATTTATTTAGATTATAATGTAATTTAATTCCTTCCAATCAAACACTAATTTTTAATTAAGGAATGCATTTTTGGAATCTAATTTTAGAAATTGGATTACTCCGTAATTAAATTCTTTGGTTTTGAAAATTTTGAACCGGACGCCCTGTTATTAGAATATGATTAGCAAAAATAGGTTAGCACCGACTCTATAAGTTTACTGTATTGGTAAATTAATATTATGGTTAATGAGACTTGTAAAGGATAATGAAGAATGGTTTGTTGATTTGCATCCCCAACGCGTTGAAGTCCATGTTTTCCCTGACGCGTTGAATTTTATTTCTGCTATTAATGGAGATACATCTTCTCAAATTCATTGGAGAGCGTAAAACAGTGTCAAGAAATACCAAAACTTGTTTATTTTCCTTAGTAATATTTGTTTTTAGTTTAGAAATAGGAATTTTTTACTGTTTTTTTAGATAAATTAGTTAAGGAGGCTAGAGTTTCAAGTGTCATAAGCTTTACAGCTAAATCTTTAGTGTGTGAGGCAAGAACACTCTTTTTTGCTAAGCTAAGAAGGAATTCATTTCCTAGCTTAAACTCTATAATATCTGCTTTTAGTTAATATATTCGGCGTTTTCTATCAAAAATAAAAAATGTTTCATTCACATGGGGTAGATGTTTGTTGATAAAAAGCATACTACAGATACTTCCAACTCATATGCCTAAGTCATTGGTATTAACACATGCCCTATAGCCGTCAGTGAGTCTAGGACTGTAGCGAAGCAAATTAAGATTGATTTTCATCACTTGGACGTAAAGTCCTCTCAGCATCCTTTTTCATTCTTTATTACTTTGTTAATTTTGGTTAATAATAATGAGGATGATAACAATAATATTAATTTGGGTGATTGATTCACTGATTGTAATTTTGTTTCTTTTATCGTGTTAGACTTAGTTATCGGCTTGACTTCCTTCGAGCCGTAAATAATTTTCAAGCAAAAAACAGTGCCACGTCATCAAATTTATTGCCATTAGATAAACAGTGATGGACAGTTACAATATCTTGTTTACACCATGAGTCCCACTATCCGGACCGTTGCTAAATTATGGTTCAAACGGCACTTATCTTTATCTTTAGAGTAGTGTCCGAACTCTGAGGGTAAGTATGCACCAATCAAGTTATACATTTCATTTTGTTCAAGTACTAGGTTATGATCCGTGTTGTAACCGTATAAGGTTTGATTGACTGTGAAAAATAAAGATCCCATAAGTTTACTTTGATATTATGGTGGGTTGTTTATTGGATAATCAATAGATAGTGTATACTTTCTCCATTTCATAATTTTAGTTCGTTTTAACTTTGTTAAAATAAAAGAAACCGTAATATTTTACTTGATTATCCTTAATTATTTATCTATTTTATTTTAATAAAAATAGTAGATTAAAAATTACCTAAAATTATTAGGAGGGTTGTAAATTATAAATAAAAAAGAAAACCTAAAAGATATCAAATTTAAGGAGTATAAACTTAATAAGGATTTTAATTTTTGTAGTCAAATATATTTTTCTGTAAAAGGAATAAAAGATTAAGAAGAAAGATATTCGAAATTTGTTTCATAATTATACACATATTCTTTACTATTTTAAATTGAATCCCGTTGAAAATTAACTTAAAAATAAAAAAGATTTAAGGACATATTCGAGAGTTTATTGAAAAAATACAATTATAAATAAAATTTGGACACAATTTTAATACTGACAAAAATAGAATAGAGGATAAAATAATATAACGGAAGGAGTATATTTTA
The DNA here is from genome assembly GCA_023531435.1 of Papaver californicum. Taxonomy (NCBI): domain Eukaryota; kingdom Viridiplantae; phylum Streptophyta; class Magnoliopsida; order Ranunculales; family Papaveraceae; genus Papaver; species Papaver californicum. The sequence continues at coordinate 778,798 of JAJJMC010033691.1, read as the reverse complement.
TGCGTTTATAGAAAAGGTATGACATGTCACAATTCAAATCTGAAAGAGTACTTTTGATTTGGGGCAGGTAGGAGCAATCCAAATTCCCCATCTTGGAGCAGATCTCTTTTGTTTGAGGATGATATCTATCACCTACCCTAAATGGTTGCACCTATTTCTTTATAGTAAGGCAACTGCAACTGTAAAAATAGATATCCAAGCATTATTAAGGATCTTTTTTTTACCTAATTAATCCTTCTTCAAATCTCTTCTAATCATTTCCTTTCTTATTTGGGTTGCCTCTTCCCATTTGCTTTTATACTCCCACAAAAAATGTTCGACAGAAGACGCAATTTCGTAAGGAGGTCAACAGAGCATGCATAATCATGCTTGTTAAATTAGACTTTTAATAATTATTTCCGGTCTATACCTTTTAATATGTAAATTCGAACTGTCGGAAAATGTAATCGTGGTATGTTATAGACTTATATAATACTTAATAAAATCTACATTGTCATTCAATTATGCATCTTCTGTTTCCATCTCAATTTGTATCTTTTTATATAATACTCCTTTCGCTTCAGCAAAAGTGTTACCATCACTTTTTCACTTTGACCTATTTTTAGACTGAAATAAAAAAATGATAATAACACTTTTACTGAAACGGAGAGAGTACTTAGCAAAGTCACACTACATATAATACTTAGCAAATTCTTCATTATCTTGTACTGTATTGTTTGATATAAATACACAAAGTGATTAAAACTTGTTTACAACACAATTGACCAAAAATTGATTGCATGGATAGAGTTTTGAAATTAATGGCGGATGGTTTAACATTACAACACAATGAATAGCAAATGGTGACTTGAATGAGTTTTGCTGTCAGTAAATATCTAATGTAACAAATCTATATCTTGAAGCAAAACACACCAGCAGTGACTACACAGACGAATCTCGAAAGTGGACCTGTTGGCAATGTTATGACGGAAGATGGTTTGACAGTGGCTTGATTTTAAGTATGTTAATTAACAATACTATGGGAAGGGTGTTGTAAGTTTAACTCTTTGTGGACTCAAATGCCGAAAAAACATTTCTTTTTGTCTGCTCCCTCCCTCTCTGCTCAAGATTTCCAATCTGATACAGTCACTGGGTCGTGTTAGTTCATACTAAACTGGACGTTCTCAAGCATTTTTCTCGGAATATGCAATCAGAACCTGTTCATGACAAAGTACATCCAACCACAGTAGTTAGGAAACAACATATAGGAATGAAGGACATATGCTTACTATATTACAGTGCAAGCTGGAGAGTAGGTGTTCCCGAGATTTTGTTGATTTTCTAACCAAAGTGGCTTAGTACTGTTGCAGCTAATCAAAAGTACTACTGATGCAATAAGCAGATCAAGTGCATAAAGACTAAACTATTTTGGTTGGAAGTGTCATCTTCGCATAGGGTCCGGCGTAGTGCTCACTGGTGTGCATCCAGTGGAATCCAAACTCAACGTGGACAATCTGATAACAGTTTGGACATATGAAAGTTTTTGGCCAACATGCATCTTAGTATCCAATTTGGACTATAGAGTGCATCTTAGTTTTTTTTATGCATCTTATAGAAAATAAAAAAATAAATAACAGCCGTTATTTATGGATGCTCATTAAAAATTATTGTTGTATGCATAAAATAATACTTCCTCTGTCAAGGAATAGGTGATCTAGTTTAAGTTTGTACAATTCTTAAGATAAAGAGGAGAAAAGAGTATTTTTAAGTATTTTATAAAATTATACTCTTATGAATAATAATTAGTAAAAATTTAGTTTTGGATTATCTTTTAAAATATACAATGGATTTTTGTAAACTTTATACCATTGTAAAGCATTTTAAAACACCTACGTAACGAATATAAACATGGCTATCAAATTATGCATATTTCTTATACTAAAAATAATCAATTAACAATGTATTTTATAAATATCTTTTTGTTTAATAATATAGATCATCTTATAGCGGATAAAATTTAAAGATAAATAGTTCACCTATTCCCGGACGGAGGGAGTAATAATGAAAAATCCACCCAAATACGGGTGTCAATACACCCCTAAAGATAAAAGGCGTCATCATATGTTTTTGTCTCCAAAATATCCTCAATAGCAGTTTATTGGAAATTAGACCTCTTCTAGAAAATAAGATATTTTGGCAAATATCTAAAGGCAATGAAATTAGTGTTTGGAATGATCCATGGTTACCAAATCAATTATTTCACCTTATTCCTCGTCCAAATAATCAGCCGGTGAATATTCATTATGTTGCTGACTTAATTATCCAGGAGACAAACAGTTGGAACCTCAATATTCTGCAAGATATGTTTCCTACTAATATGGTACAAGATATTCAGGATATATTTCTTAGTAATAAAGATAATGCCAAAGATTGTTTAATACTGTCGTCATCTATTTCTGAGAAATTTTCGGTTAAATCTTGTTACAAGATTATTTCTAATGATTTTCCTTCTACATCGGCATTGAATGAGTTTCCTTGGAAGAAATTTTGGTATTTTTGAAAAATATCCTACCAAAAATACATCTGTTTGCTTGGAAAGTTTTGCATAATGGATTTGTTGTCAAACAAAACATAAAAAGATTCCGCAATGGAATCGAGTCATGTTGCACTCTTTACAAACAAGAAGAAGAATCAATTCAACATTTGTTATTTAATTGTCCATGGGAAAATACTATCTTTCATAATATTTCTATGGAGTTTCATAGGAGTATAGATGTTGAAGAAGTGAATGCAGTTTTTATTCAATGGATGGAAGATCAAGATCATTCAAATTTTACAATGGGTCTTTGTACTATTTGGAATATGTGGAAAATAAGGAATGATATAATTTTTGCTGGTTCTACGTTCTCTCCTGGTCTGGTTTTTTAAAAATTAAGCAGGATTTTCTTAATTGTGTTCTGATAGGCGCTTAAATTTTACATTTTTACCGCCCAATTTATATTTGTTAGCACTTATGATTTTACTAATTTACAATTTTATTGTTTTAATAGGTAGTTCACATGAAATCCGAAGTTATAAACTAAACATGGTAAAACATGTGTTAATTGGTGTGTGCGATGTGATGCAACCAAATGCTCATGACAGAAAGAAAAGTGTTAGACAGAAGAGAGTGTCATATGCTGGTTCGGTTGAATTCAACATGACTGTTGTTGGGTTATGGTTATGATTACACTTTATTTTGAGAAATGGACGTGATTGGAAGGCTAGTTAGGAGGCTGTTTGGTCTATTGTTGACGTGAAGTGAGAAGGTGGAGCAGGAAGACAAATAAAACAGGCTAGGTGCGATGAAAGGGGTATAGGCTAGAAGGCATAGGCTGTACGGTTTTGGAAAGTGGAAGGTTGTTGGAGGAAGTGATGGAAAAAGCTATAAAAAGAAAGATACGGGGGCTGAGAGGGGTTGTTCTTTTTGGGGGGGGAGACTTTTCTCCTGGACGCAGTTGGCTTTGAGGTTTGGCGGCTGTGAGAAGTTTTTTTTCTTTGGAGTTTTCGATACAGGCGTATATGAGAGACGGAGGCAGTGATCGGAAGATAGAGAGGGGAAGAAGCCTATTTGCTTATTATCATTGGTTTAATCTTCTCTCTTATTTTGCTTAATTATTTTATGGGTTTTAAGAAATCCATCTCCATGTTCTAATTAATTTGTAGCTAGGGTTTAATGTCGAAACCACTTACAGTTTTAGATCAATTTAATCGTTATATTTGATACAGACCATTATGATTTGAATAGATTAATTCCATGATTTGATTTATTGAATTTGATTAAACAATTGTGACGTATTTTGATGGTACATGCTTCTGGTATACAGTTGTTATTTTGAAAATCTACTTGTTGCAAATATATTTGTCTACTTATTTGATATTTCATGCTTGGGTTAAATCCTTTGATGGGGTATGCTTAGAATAGTCAGGTATTATTTGTGGACCTATAATTAGTTTCGTACAATTTTCTCGCTAACGCAATTATATGGTGTATGCTTGAGACTAGGGCTTTTTGATGCACCATGTTTAGGGCGTCCCAGTGATATTTGCGACTCTAAATATTCATGAGTTATATTTCACTTCAGTAATTAAATAGAGATAGTGGTGGATACTGAAAACCCTGGTTACCGACTCTCCCATTAGATTTATTTTTATTAGTTTAGTTTGTTTTATTATTTTATTAATTAATACAAAAACTCAAAAATATTATCCTTGATTAGTTGATTAGAGATATTAATTGCAGTATTTCCCCTCTCTCTGTGGGTTCGACCCGTACTTGCCGTTGTCTACTAGTTAGACGCCGTGCGATTGCGGTTATTTATAGAGGGTAATCCAAAATCCTATCAATTTTTGGCGCCGCTGCCGGGGAGCAGTTGTGGAATATTGTAATTAGTATTTTTGATTTTCTAATCGTAGTTAGGTTTTATTTTTATTTTGTATATATTTTTATTTTTATTTAGGATTTTAGTTCTATTTGACTCGTTCTATGTTGTAGTATCTCTTTTCAGGTACTTTTTCGAGGATGATGACTCTTTCTGAGGAGATGATAGACGCATTTATGTGTCTAATTTGTTCCCAATTTGTATATTGTTAAAGCTCGATTGTGTATTAATTGTGTCATTTTATGTAATTGTAGGTATTTTTGGAGAATTAATAAATGTGGAAAAAGTTGGCTAAAAAGTGCTAAAAACACCCCATCAAAAGTGCTAAAGGTACCCAAGAAATTGTTAAAGGCACCCTTGGATTTGATGAAGGCACCCAGCAATATGTTCAGGGCACCCACCTTTTGAAATTCAAAATTGAATTTTGGCGGGAAAAGAAATCTATTCATCTGCATGCATTTTGATTTGAATTTTGGAAGAGATTTTAAGGATTTTAAGACAATATATCTTCGTGTGTTAATGAGGAAGGGCTTTGAAAGTTTGGGATACTAAGAATCAACAGGATGTGCTCGTGAGATATTCTCCCACGTAAAAAGAAGAGAAAAAAATCTCGGAATAATACTCGATAATTTGATTTGATTTTACGACAGTTATTCGCTAGATCACATCTTGTTTGATTTAGCACCAATATACTCGAGTAAGGAAACAACACATAATCGAATCAGATCGAAAATTAAAGAGAAAACATTCCCATGAAATATTCATTGAATACAAAGAATTTTTGGAATATTCGAGAAGATTTGAAGGTTGAAGGGTGTTCTAGTATAAATAGAGAAGCTAAAGAAAACATCCAGGGGGGGTCTGGAGAGACCAAAAGCTCATAATCAAGAATCAGAAATTCTGCTCGTGATGATCATTATGAAGAAGATGAAGAAAATGTTGCCAAAAGTTTGAATAAATCGTTCCCATAGATGTGTATCCCCGTCGCCTATTCTTTTGAAGTCAGCTCTTCTATAACAGCTAGCAACAATATCTTTTCTTCTCTGTAACATTTATATCCGTAGCAAACTTTCTGCGTCAATAATTTTTCCTCTTGTAAACACCTTTTTGAGCCATGAATGAGTATTTTGAAAATGTTTTCAACATGAGGAGCTAAACCCCATTTGCTGAGGTGGCGGAGGAAGCCATTGTTTCAATAAAAGTGGTACATTTCTATTTTTAATTAATTTTTGTAATTTCTTTTATGATTATCTGCCTTGATTAAAAATTTGATTAAATGATTTTTATTAAGCAGTTGTGATTTCGTTAGATGGTATATGCTTTGCCTAGGGTTTAGATATTCCATGCTTTTGTTATACAATTGTTATTCTAGAACTCTACTTATTGCAATATTTTATAATCAAATTAAACGAAAGAATTGCATGAATATTGAGTAGATTGAATCACCTTAATTGGTTAATGGTGAAATCCATAACCTCAGTAATTTGTGAATATCATTTTCATCTTTTGTGCATATTTTTAGTTTTAAAAAATTAGTTTATTAAAATCTAAATTCATTCTTCACAAGTTCGAGAGAACGACACTCTATTTACCACAATCTACAATCACATCAATTTTTGGCGCCGCTGCCGGGGGTATTTTATAGGCGCTTAATTTATATATTTTTATCGCCTAATCTATATTTAATAGTACTTGATTTTATATTATTAATATATTTTTATTGGTTTAATAGGTGATATGCATAAAACCCGAAGTTACGAATTAAACATGGCTAGAGTGAACATTTGTGAAGACACTTCTTATACTTGTGCTGAACGTATGGTCCTGGCTAGTTCTCTTGGCAGTGGGTGCGTCAGGTTAGGTTAAACTTTGTTGAGGCAAATAGCTAGAGAAAGGGAATGATTGAGACTTGAGAGAGCATCACGTGGAAGAGTATTGGCTAGGTGGACTTTTTGGTTTAAAGAAAAAGTCTGTCAAGTTTCTTGTGATAGGGGATGGCTATGCTATGGAGAGACAAGAGAAAAGAGTAGGCTGAGAAGAGGACTTTATTGGTGAAGGTTGTACACACGTGAAGAAGAAAAACCTAGAGGCTAAAGAAGTGAGCTTGGCAGGCTACGTGAACTATATAGGTTGTTAACTTGGAGTAGGGGAACATGCTATTGAAATACAAAAGAGAAAAGAAGTCTAGGTGTTGGCTAGACACGTGATTTGAAGGAGACAAGGTCAGGCTACTTTTCTTCTTTTGGTTTTGTGAAAAGCATGTGGTGTTGTTTCTTGTTGTGGTACGTGAAGAAGTTGAGGGTGTAGGCTAGGTTTTATGACATTGATTGGAAGAGTTGATGGAGTCTTCACGTGATTGAAAGTAAAGAAAAAATGGGAAGGGTGTACGGTTGAAACTTGAAAGAAGTACGGTTTGGTGAGTATAGCCTAGGGTCAAGAGAAGGTTATGAAAGAGAAGAAAGACCTAGTCTAACCTAGAGGAAGGACGTGGCTGTAGGGATTCTATTCTTTTTGGCTTTTGTTGAATCATTAAAAACCCTAGGTATAAAAAGAGGACAGACGAGGTTCTTTTGGGGGGCGGCAAATGAATTTCGGCAGAGAGGATTTCCTGTACAGTTCTTTTAGCTCTACAGACGGACAAGCGAAGAAGGGGAAGATTGTTTGCCGGTGACGACGGTGACGGTTTAATTCTTTCTTCTCTTTTATTTATTTTTATGGGTTTTAAGAAACCCATCTCCATGTCTAGCTAATTAACTTGTAATTAGGGTTCTATGTTGAAACCACTTTTGGTACAAGACTAATTAAATTGAATTATTAAGTAATAGACCATTATGATTTGAATAGATTAGTTCCATGATTTTGTTTGTTGATTTAAATCTAAATTAGTTGTCGTTTCACAGGTTATGTACAATACAGTAACCTATGCGTAGAATCAATAGGATAATAAATATATTTGTCTACTTTTTAGATATTCCATACTTTGGTTAAATCTTTAGATGGGGTATGCTTTTTAGAGCCGGATATTATTTGTGAACCTACAATTAGTTTCATATTATTTTCTCGCTTACGCAATTAGATGGTGTATGCTTCAGACTAGGGCTTTTGATGCGCCATGCTTAGGGCGTCCCAGTGATATTTGCGACTCTAATACATATAATAGGTGATGTCGATAGAACGAACAATAAATGAATGTTCATGAGTTATGGTTCATTTCAGTAATTAAAAAGAAACAGTGGTGGATACTGAAAAACCCTGGTTACCGACTCTCCCGTTAGATTTATTTTTATTAGTTTAGTCTGTTTTATTATTTTATTATTTTATCTAAAAATCCAAAAATATTGTTTCTGGTTAGGTTATTAAAGATATTAATTGCGGTATTTCTCCGCTCTCTGTGGGTTCGACCCGCACTTGCCGTTGTCTACTAGTTAGACGCCGTGAGATTGCGGTTATTGTATTGGGTAATTCCAAATCACATCAGGAGACTTCATCTAAGATGACACTTCGGGAATATAAGGATTGGTCAAGGCAGAAGGAAGCTCTTGCCTCATCTGAGAAGACGATGGGAGAAGTAATATATGGGTCAGGATATAAGGAAATTTGTGCTTATAATCGTCTCAGGTATGGAACTTGGCATCCACATCGTTCCGTCATAGGTGGTTATTCAGCTGAGTATCAACCCCAGTACCATGAGGTTGATTTTCCGAGGAAGCGGAATCTTTTGGATTGTCTGAATATCTCGCCGGAAACGAAAAAAATGACACTGGGGGAAGTATTAAGACGACCATGGCATAATGAAGTGCTTGCTTCACCTGAGGTAAGTGACGAATCACCTCTAATGATAGATGACCCTGTGGATGATTGTATAGATGATTTGCCTAATTCTATAGATGAATCTATCTCACAAGATCATTCACCCGACTTAGAATTTGTTTCTAAACCCCTAGACTTCCAAAAGTTACCTAATTTAGGGTTAGAATTGTGTGCTTCTCAAGTTTCGTTGGATCACTTTGCATCCAAATATCCAGAGGACTTGCCTGTTCCTGACACCGTGCACAAACCGATTGATAGTTCCCAATCCCTATTTTATCCCCATATTATGTTCTTTACGAACTTCCGAGTGTCGTGAAAACTAGGTTTGGGGGTAATCACTTCTTTTTGATAGTTTCAGTGTCATCGTGTCACAATAATACAATTGTGAAACTGTCATTTGCATATATTGTATTTTGGGTTGATCCCCAAATTTTTAGGTTATTAGTGTACGAGGATTTTATCTGTATATATCCAGTAGGTAGATTTTTATTTTCTTGTTTTTATTTTCTTTTAGGCATTTTCTTTATTTTCATTTTTGGTGTTCTTTGTTATTACTATCGTTTGATGTGTGACAGAGAATACTGCTTTTCTTGCGTCAATCAGGTGAGACGTTCCAATCCCTTCTCTTTAATTTACATTTGTTTCTCTTATTTGTATTTATTGCATACCATTCTAGGTTGCACAGTTTGAAAACATTGAGGACAATGTTAAATTTAGGTTTGGGGATAGAGTTTCCGAAAATTGATGCCAATAAAGAAACTCCGAAATTTAGAAACATGTGAATTATTCAGGATGACACTAACCATTCTAGGTAGATGGAAACATAGCTCTTATCTATAGGAATTGGTATACCCAGCTAAATGGTCTATTCATATCTGAATGCACTCAGGTGTTAGAAATAACATGATAATCATTGAACAAGCATATCTCGGAAAAGAACCATCATAATCATATCACTTTCTATTTTTATTTTTGCAATTTTATGTTTCTCTAAGTGATTTGGTGGGGCCCAGTATCAAATTGTTATCGCCGCCGGGATGAAATAGAATGTTGAGATCAAGCCATTTTTAATTCTTATTCAAAAAAAAAATATGAAAATTGACACTTTGATAGCAATATGTGTGTTTTCCCTGTCTCCGTCGCCTAAGCAAGCGTGGAATGCAGGATCCATGGGAACTATCATGTAATCTGCTGAAAAGGAGCATGCGTTTAGATTCAAAAGATCTAATCATGCAGTCAAAAAAAAAAATAATAATAATAATTTATGTAATAATAATAATAAAAATAGGATTCATTCTGGCACTGACCTTCAGACAGATATGAGAAACAACGTTCACCTTAGTCAACATATGCACCATTCATCATTTCGATATTCATCTTCTAATCTATCCATGTGTTTGAATTTGATGATTTCGATCAACATGAATGTTCAATGATTATTTGAGTAGAGCTGCATTTTTATATGAATTTTAGTACGCTGAGTGCAAACTCGTGTATAGTAATTGGATTCATACAGGGTAATGATTCTTATAGTCGCAGAATTTAGTATGCTAACTAAATAGCATGTTTAGTGTCTATCCTAAATCGTTCGCATGTAGCTAGAATTTGGAGTACAGGTTTTGTGGGTAACCTCTTGTAAATTCTCACGAGACAAAACTCGTCCGCTAAGGCCACTTAGGGGTTTAAAGGCTTATTACATATGCTAAATGTAGTCGCGATTTCTGCGAAAGTGAGTTAGGATTTTATTTTATTTTTAGATTAATTTTGCTCGAGGACTAGCAAAATATAGGTTTGGGGGTATTATTTGGAATATGTGGAAAATAAGGAATGATATAATTTTTGCTGGTTCTACGTTCTCTCCTGGTCTGGTTTTTAAAAAATTAAGCAGGATTTTCTTAATTGTGTTCCAGAAAGTGCATGGATAGATCAGATGATGTCTGCCATTAATCATCATCAACATTGGGAAACACCAATAATGTATGCTATCAAGATTAATATGGATGCAACCTTCATTCCCAATAACGGAGTTGATGCTGCTATTGCAAGAAATCATACAGGTAAGTTTATGGCTTGTGATACCTCTACTTTTGATTCTGCTTCTCCACTTATGGCAGAAACTAAAGCCGCGTTGTTGGGAATAGCTCTAGCTAAAAAACACAAGTGGAAAAGGATTATTATAGAGGGCGATGCTTCAAACGTTGCTCAAGCAATTCTAGGGGATACTAGTGATATTCCCTGGAGTATAAGATCTCTTGTTTTAGAAATAAGAGAAGATGTTGTTGGTTTCGAGGATATTGAATTTAGACATGTTCCAAAATATGTAAATGACTTAGCATATAAATGTATCAATTTACTATGCATGAAAATATAACAGGATGGTGGAATGATTCATCTCCTCTTTCTTGTATTTTTTCAAACCTCAATATAAATGAGGTAGTTTAATAAAATTCTTGTTTAGGGCTTGTTAAAGCCCTTCTTTCTATCACAAAAAAGTTCATTAGGCCAAAATGCTTCCAATTTCTCCTAAAAAAATTACCAAACTTGATACAACCTTCATTGTATAACATTTACCAAATTTGATACGACCTGCATTGTATAACATTTACCAAACTATTTATTTTTTATAAAAATCCACCACAGTTCTCATACATTAAACAAACAAATATAATCATATCAGCTAACAACTTAACATGTCTAAATATTTATCCCAAAATGTTTAACAACTTAACTATCCTTGCGAATTTGAAGGCGACCCAAAACTAATTAGGGGCGACTAATAAAATAGAATAAGGTCATTTTGAAGTAATCTCAATACATCCCTTATCCATATAATTTTTATAATGGCTAATCTACCCTTGTTTAATTAGTGTTAATTTTGATTAATTAGTTAATTAATTTGGTTATAGTTAGTGTTAGAAAATTATTTGAGTTAGTTTTGGAATAGAAATCAAGAGTGTTTTAGATTGATTTTTCGAGTTATAGTTTTGTACAATCGGTAGGCTCGTGATTTTTATTCCTACCGATTGTACAATCGGTAGTTTAATTGAGTACTTAAACTACCGATTATATGTGTCGCCCCAAATTGAATTTCTCAAAACTCCCAAAATTTCGAAGTCTTCATCTTTCTCAATCGGTAGGCATTGAGAATTTATATCTACCGATTGTAAACATATAATGAATTAAACTTTAAAATTTTAAACTTTTTAATCGGTAGTTTAAAGTTCAATTTTATTTATCGATTAAAATGGTTTTGTTGTCCAGAAGTTTTCTTGCCACAATCGGTAGTTAGTGAACATAAATAACTACCGATTATGGATAATCGGTAGCACGTGAATTTAATAACTACCGAGTGTATGTAATCGGTAGTTTAGAAACATTATTATCTACTGATTATGTCGATTTTACTTAACATCTAACTTCGTAATACTATTTCAACATCCAAAGAAAAACTTGTTCAAATAAACTTACTACATATTGTTCATTAAACTTGTTCAAAAAAACTAAAAACATCCGAAAAAAACGAAACAAAACACATTATAGAAATTGAAAGTGATCAATCTCATTGATATCATGAAATTCTTCCACTCCTTTTTATTCTCGACTTGGTCCTAATTTCAACCCGCTTCTTCTTCTTCTTCTCGTTCCCCTTAGGATCAGCCTGAAGTGAACATATGTACTCTCCAGCTTCATTGTAGTATGGGTTTATGCCTGACAAGTCTTTCTCCCTTAAAAAGAGTCGAGGATCCAAAACATAGATATGTGCCTCGGAATCGGTTGACGAACTGATTTCAATGGTTTTGAACTCCTCTATCACCATCTTTTTCTTTCCCTTCTTTGATTGTTTAGGTAAGGATTTTGGAGACATTTTCAATGGAGAATGAGAGTAAAGGGAGTAGAAGAATCGGTAGAGTAAAAGAGATGGAAAAAAATGGTTGTTTTAGTTGAGAATAGGTTGAGCCATTATACGGTTATTTCTTCGAAGTTGGAGAGTTAAAATGTATTGGAGGTGCATAAATGAGAAGATGTCACCCTCCTTATATAGACTAGAGTCTTAACGGCTCTTCTTTTCAAAAAAAAAGCCGTTGAGGCCTGGTGTAACAAGAGTGTACAGAAAATATGTACACTAAGTTCGAACTAATATTAACAATCGGAAGTTTGGGGTACACTATTATCTACCGATTATGTTAATCGGTAGTTTAAGAAATTCTTAAACTACCGATTCTAATAAGTAGCCCCAAATTGGAATTCGAATTTTTTCAAAAAAAGATAATAAATCATTTCGTTGAATCGAAAAGGCATATATCCCGTAACATTAAAGGAAATGAAGTATAATAAATCATTAGATTACACTTAAACCCTTAAGCAAACCTATTATCAAACCTTCAACGGGTCGTATAACGCCCGGGACGACGTTCTTCACATCTTCGGAGAATAATCAACACAAAAGGGTTGTATTCTTCCATCACCCTTAGGATCTCGAAAAGAGGTTGGTACCTGAAATCTGAACCTTTCCATCTTCTCCATTCCTCCAGAGATCTGGCAACAACTTCATCATCAGTTTCATTCCTAATTCTTCTTTCATTTATATTAGCGGTTAAAGTAGAAAATTCTAGTACTGCCCTTGTTATTTCCATATATCGACAAAAAAGGCCAGCTCTGTTCCGGTTATTGGGGTTACCGGTTTTATTACAAAAGTTAGCATGAATATGTTCTAACCATTTCATGTTCATTGAACCATTCATCCGACGTTCATGACCCCTTGTTGGATAATGTAATACTATGTTTCGACATAGAGATAAATCTTCCTCTACGGTAAAATTCTTTGCATTGAGCCTAAAATTTTCGTAAGCCATAATTATGAAAACGAGAGATTATAAATTTTCTATGAAATGTAAAAGCTGTGGATTTGAAATGGGAATGAGAGATATATATTCATTTATTTATAGGTGTATCAGAATACAAATTATAGCCGTTGATCAACGGTAACAAAACGGTAACAAAAATGGAATTCGAATTTTTTTAAAAATTTTGAACATTTTGTACAAGTACTATCGGTAGCTTAAGAATTTCTTTAACTACCGACTATAATAAGTAGCCCAAAATTGGAATTCAATTTTTTTAAAAAAATTTCATTTTCTACAAGCACGATCGGTAGTTTAAGAAATTCTTAAGCTACCGATTTTAATAGGTAGCCCCAAATTGGAAATTGAATTTTTTAAAAAAATTTGAACATTTTCTACAAACACAATCGGTAGTTAAAGAAATTCTTAAACTACCGATTATGATAAGTAAACTCAAATTGGAATTCGAATTCTTTTTTAAAATTTTAACATTTGAACAACCACAATCGGTAGTTTAAGAAATTCTTAAACTGCCGATTATAATAACTAGCCCCAAATTGGAATTCGAATTTTTTTAAAAAATTTGAACATTTTTTATAACCACAATCGGTAGTTTAAGAAATTCTTAAACTACCGATTATAATAGATAGCCCCAAATTGGAAATCGATTTTTTTTTTTTTAAATTTGAACATTTTCTACAAACACAATCGGTAGTTTAAGAAGTTCTTAAACTACCGATTATAATAAGTAGCCCAAATTGGAATTCGAATTTTTTAAAAAAAATTCAACATTTTGTACAACCACAATCAGTAGTTTAAGAAATTCTTAAACTACCGATTATAATAGGTAGCCCCAAATTGGAAATCAAATTTTTTTTAAAAATTTCAACATTTTGTACAACCACAATCGGTAGTTTAAGAAATTCTTAAACTACCGATTATCATACAAGTGGCCAGGAACAAACAGTTCCTGGGGTAAATGCAATCGGTAGATATTGAACTATCGATTGTATTACGCTTACACAATCAGTAGTTTGTTATCTACCGATTTTTGTTGAATATACACAATCGGTAGTTTGTTCAAACCCGTTAACTACCGATTATAATGTAAAATTTGAAAAAAAATAACTTGTTAAAAATAAATCGATTGCAAATCAATTGATAACTCAAAAAAAGAACATAAAATCCTTTCAAATGTTATACATTAAAACCAGTAATGTTAAACACTATAGTAATATCCATCAAGTTAACAACCACAATCTAATTTCTAACTCTTTTGGTTTTGGTACGAGGAGCACGAGCAACTGGGGCATTGGCTTCAGGGACATTTGCTTCAGGAGCAGCACTCGTTGATCCGCGAGATCTTTTACTGTTCTTTGATGTTAGCCTCTTCGACCGATTTGCAGATTTCTCTTCAAGCTTGATACCATAGTCTTCATTATCGATGTTGTCAATGAGGTCTTTATGCTCACTCGTTGGAGGCACTCCTGCATTGATGCACCCAGCTATCTTGTTCGACAAAAACGCAAACCTTTTTTTCTGTTTTTAGACAATAACAACCAAACGATATTATCTATAATATTGACCTGGAATACTAAATCAAAAGGAAATAACATTACGTACCAGCCTTTCATAGCCCAAGGGTTTGTCTTTGATGATGCACCTATATTCGGTCACCCTGGTGCTCTTTCCTTTATCTTCACGGATCACGTGAAGATGAGAATGCTCCTGGTACCATACCATATAGTCAGGATCTGCTTCATCAGCTCGGGTGACAGGTCTCCCCTGGTTGATCATAGATTGCATCCTGTTGTCCCAATGTTCAACCGATGGGTTACCAGAGTAAACAATTGTGATCGAGCCCTTACCACAAACACAATTCTCCACGTCCAGCTCGAACCTGCCTTGAAACGACTCCAAGGTTGTTCTTGGACAAAACCTAGTTGACGTATCACCCTTGTGGCGTTGTACATTACATATCCAGTTGGATGCCACAAGGGTCCATAGTAGAATGACAACTCAGACCTTCGTGCTATATGACCACTAGCTCGGTCTTCCCTGTAAGGATCAAAGCATATATCTTTGGACGCCATCGAGTCTAGTTTCCTCATCAAAGTAATCAACTCATGCTCCTTGATCCTTGAATGGTTGCCCGAAAAGATGTATTTTGTGCCTCGGGTTGTGCCTTTCTCCCATACCGGGTTCTCTCTGGCCAACTCGAGGGACAGGAAGTGATCATAGATCCATATCTAGTGTACATATCAAACCAAGTATGAGAAAATTGATTTCTAAAAGAGGAAAAAATAAATAACAATCAAACCATCAATGGAGTTACCAAAATACCTGGAGTAAGCTCACGTTCCCGGCAATTTGGCTTGTCTGCTCCCAGGATGCCTTTCTCATCTCTTCCATCAAGAACGCAAGACATGCGGTGCCCCACGAATAGTCTTGAACTTTGTGGAGGGGATGCAAAAGTTGTAAAAAGTTGGCGTCCACCCGGTTGCCACTAGCATTGGGGAAAATCACACATCCCAAAACACAGAGCAGATATGCTGTGGTTGCAGCATTGACCTCGTCATCGCTAAACTCTGGGTTCAGCGCTTCCTTAGCCTTGGTGCGTCTGAACATATTCATCAGTGCCACCATGCTGAATTGCCTGGTTTTTTATTTAGCGCACCGGCTAAACTCTTCATCGGAGGTCGTTCAGTCCCAACCAAAGCACCTCTGAGTGTAAACATAAAGCTGGTCCCAGCTTAACTGCTTCACGTAATCAAACTTCACCGCCGTACCATGGTCGGTGAGAGCTAGAATCTGCAGCACATCATCGGGTGTGATGGACATCTCTCCCCACGGCATGTGGAAAGTATCGGTCTTAGGATAATACACCTCTTCATGAATGCCGATATCGACACCCGGTCGTGAGGTAACATGGAGTTTTCGGCGGCCGTAGATAGCCCTGATTGCAATATAATTTCCTTGAACCGTTGACACTCACCTTCCAACGGCCAATCGTTCATCTTTGTTGGTGCCACCGTAAGTTTGAGTAGACGGACCGCATTAGAATGGTCCTAATATACACGACGAATTAAAAAACAATTAGAACGAATAAAAAGAATCAAAAGACAATATGTTAAGAATTGTGTTTTATAATTATTACCTCAGTAGAGTAGATTTCTTTGGCCCAAGAATCCTTGTACCCAAACAATAGATCTCCTCCATCTCTTGGGAGGCCAGGGATTTGACCTTGTTGTAGACCCTTCATCTTCAAAGAGTCGGGGACCTTGTGTCCTCCTTTCTTCCTAGCTTGCTTTTTTGTAGCATTTTCTTCTTCTTGTGTACCACTGGTCCACCTTCTTCGAAGTATCTATCTTGTGGAGCACTTGGTCCTCCTTCTTCTTCGTTTGTACTTCTTGGAACGCTTGGTTAAGTTCCTTCGGTTATAACAATTCCCCCAGTGCTCGTTTGTCGTCTTGCACTAGCGGTAACCTTCTTACCACCTTCACGACGAGGCCCCGGTAGAACTGTATCGTGGCCTTGCTTAGAACGCCTTTCCCTTCTTTGATACAAGATAAAGTACAATTATTTCAGTACATAATCGGTAGACAAAGTACATTGAACTCAACATATTGTTAACAATCGGTAGTCAAAAAAACAACGTAACTACCGATTGTGTACAATCGGTAGTAAAAAAAACTATTTAACTACCGATTGTGCATAATCGGTAGCTCGGGCTCTACATTATCTACCGATTGTTAACAAAAAAAATGGTATACAAAAGTCTATGGACAAACGTACAATCGGTAGTTAAATAAAAAATTTAACTACCGATTATCACTAAAATTGGATCCAGTAAAACAATCGGTAGTTTATGTCTAAATCTAACTACCGATTGTGATCGATGTTTTTGAGGATCGCTAACTAGCACAATCGGAATTTTAACCCTAAACGAAACTATCGATTATCACTACATTTGCATCCAGTAATACAATCGGTAGTTTATGTCTAAATATAACTACCGATTGTGAAGAATGTTTTTGAGGATCACTAACTTGCACAATCGTAGTTTAACCCTATACAAAACTACCGATTATCACAACATTTGCATCCAGTAATACAATCGGTAGTCTATAACCTAAACATAACTACCGATTATGCATGATTTTCATGAGCAGTGAAGAACACTAGCACAATCGGTAGTTTAATACAACCACGAAACTACCGATTGTGCAATCTAACCTAAAACCCTTGATATTCTAGTGACTAATTCATGCGATTCAATCAATATAAACACAAAATATGGCAAACCCCTTACCTTATTGGAGCCATCAAGTGCTCGAGAGGATGATTGTCGGAATCGATCTCCGTTTCTAGCTCAACCTCTTCGCGTTCTTCGTATTGTTCTTCAACAATCTCTCGATCTCTTATTCTTGTGGCAAAATCCGGCCACTTTGCATTAGGAGGTTGACGATTTGTTTGCTTTTGTCGAACCATCTTTAGATTGTAGTAACGATGATTAATTGGTTTACGATTAATCGGTTGAATATGAATTCGATTGTGCCACAATCGGTAGTTTGAATAAATGGAAGAAGAAGAGAAAACAAAATTTCAAAATCGGTAGTTTGAAAGGAAGTGGAGTGAAATAGGTTTAAGTTTAATTTTTATTAGTAAAAGGGTATTTTAGTATTTTATATACCCCTAGGTCACCCCTAGATCACCCCTTAGCCACATCCATAGGATTGGTTTAAAAAAATCGTCTCTAATTAACTTTTGGTCATCCTCAAATTCGTAAGGTTAACTATGTTAACCTAGGTAGTGACAATTGTAACCCATTTGCTTCTAATTTTGTATGGAAAAGAAACTACAACACAAATTTGTAAAATGCTTTGTTTTTGTTACAACTTACGTAGGTGTCGAAATATCAAGTCAATGTGCAGTGAAACATGTAAATTGGTAAAAAAATAAACTATAAATTTAAGGGTTCGACAAAACAACTGGTAGTGGTTTCTGCATAGTGTTAGTTATACCCCATGACCAGCTAAAACAAATATGTATCTACTAAATTGCCCACATTTCTATTTAAGATTGCGGGATACGTATCAAAGGTACCCATAATATCTCTGAAAATGCCCGAGTCGATAACTGATTTTGATTTTAGCGCTCGTCCTCAGGAAGATACATATTTTCTTTTTATATTATGAATGAAAGTTAATATGTTTTTAGTCCTTATTACTGATATAAAAAGGGAAAAGATTTCATACAGACATACATTTGCACTTTAAAATAAGGAAAATGGGCTGAGTGGTACAAAACTTCTTCGGGGTAACTCAGAATTCCGTACAGGTTGCCCTCTGACTCGTCTCTAAGCACATTGAATAATGAAAAATGAGGTTTGCCCTCAGATTCCTCTCTAAGAGCAACCACAGTCATTGGACTAAAGACAGACCAAATTCATATTTGGTCTTTGGTCCGTCCAAAACGAAGCACAGCAGTACGAGTATAAATGGGTTATGGTTCTGTTCGAGATCAAGAATGATCCCAGAACTGGAACAAACTTAAATATGGTGGAACGTTCACCTAGACATGCGTCCCTTTCCAGGCGTTATGCTAAGCCTCCGTCTGATGACAGGCGTTAATCTAGACGTGCGTCTCATCAGACGGGTGTTAACCAAATCTCCGCCTCATCAGGCGTTCGCCCAAGAGGACGCCCCATCAGGCGTAACGCCAGACGCGCGCCTGAAATCAAGCGTTAAGGTAGGATAACGCATATATTGGACGTTCCGCTGGAATTACGCCTGTTATTAGCGTTTGGCTAGATTAACACCTGTTGTGGGCGCCAAACAAGTTTAGGTTCTTATATAGTTAGTCAATCCCATTTCGTCACATATAATTGATCAATCCCATTTCCTCCCAGTGTAGACTTTCAAATTCAATTGAATGTTACTGAAAAGGCTGAACATGCGTTTAACCGGGCTCCGCTTGCTTCATATATATAGTTGTTTCATTTTCCCCCAATGTCGACTTTCAAATTCAATGTAATGGTACTAAGAACAATTACATGTGATGGTGTTCATTTCCTTTAAAAGGCTGATGGGGCGTTCAACTAGGGCTCCGCCTAGTGAGACGTGTGTATGGCTAAGCGTGCGTCCGTCTCAGCTACAACACGTACCAACTACACGTGACGGGCGTTTGGCTATGATTTCGACCCATCAGGCGTTCGGCTAAGACATCACATGCTTTAGGGGCGTATATCTAGGGGTGCGTCTATCATCAGGCGTTTTTTTGGGTTACGCCTCCCATCGAGCGTTCACTAAATGTCCGCCCCATCCAAGCGTATTCATAGGCGTATGCCCGTTTCAACAGACGTATACCTAGTCGTGCGTGCAACTCCAGGCGCTAGGTTAGACAACCGTCCGATCAAATTTAACTCCTGCACCGTTGCGTTTCAGGCGGACCAAAGAATAACAATTTTATTCTTTGGTCGTTTGGTATGGTCGTATGACTGTGGTTGCTCTAAGCACATCAAATGAATGAAAAATGAGTTTGGTTATCACATCACTCCCTCAAGTTAGTATCTCGGTAGCAATAAACACATGCTCTGCACTATTTGTTCAGTGAACAACTTAAATCAGATCATACGTCGCCTTATGGTGAGATCAACATGGTTAGATCAACAGTAAAACATCAATAGTAGGAACACGAAAAGTCATTCCAGTTAACTTACCATTTTTACTGCAGGTACCGCTTTTCCAATCTGTGACAAACATACATGAAACGTTAGATGTGTCTACTACGCTGCAACTGCTAGGAAAGCGTAATCCGTACTAACCAACTTTAAAATCCAAAAAACCCATTATTATAGATATAACTTCAACTTCCCAATGCTTCAAAAAAAAAAACTTCAACTTCCCGTTTATGTAAAAGGATTAGGTCATCACTAATCAAATTGAGTTTTTCATCCCTTCCTGTTTCAACCGTTTATTGAAAAAACAGACCTCATAAAATGTATAGACATCAAAGAGAATTTGAAGTTATTTGGTTTAGCTTCATTTTTTAAGTATCACCATTAGAGATTTGGCAAAACTTTGATTCTTGAGATATGACAAACCTCTTTGGATGTGCTTTTATAAATAACCCAAGTGGCCAAGTAGAAATAAACAATAATGCCAAAACATATCACACAGTCATTTTTTAAGTATCACCATTAGAGATTTGGCAAAACTTTGATTCTTGAGATATGACAAACCTCTTTGGATGTGCTTTTATAAATAACCCAAGTGGCCAAGTAGAAATAAACAATAATGCCAAAACATATCACACAATCAAAACTGGGAAATAGGTGGACTAAGTGGTTGTTTCCAACTGATAGTGGGTTAGTATTTATACATTTAATATTACCGCTTCAAAAAGCAGTGTAGATAGATGTACAAAAACTAACCCGATTCAGTTAACAGACGTGCCTTCCTTCTCATATTGTGTGGAGCATCACCCATATCATGAGATCGTACTCCATCTTCTTCTGAACCCATTGCCATGTAAAAGAAAGTTAATATTTATCTGTAGCAAAAGAGCAAGAATGTAAGAATTCAACTTAATTTCTAGCAGATGGCCGTGACTGCATCATTTAAACCTATAGAAAATCAAAAACATATTTTAGCAAAACGATGGTTAATTCCTAGATATTATTACATTGGCCCGGTGATGCATTAGCTTTGCGCAACTTTGGCTCGGTGATGCATTAGCTTTGCGCAACATTGGCTCGGTGATGCATTAGCTTTGCGCAACATCCGCTTTCTAGCCGAAAATGAAGCTTCTTTAGATAAACATCAAAGCCAAATAAAGCCATCTCGAATAAGCGTCTTAACCAAAAAAATTCATTTTTTTCACCCAAAACCATAAAAAATTAACCACACTGCATCTGTTTCATGATCATTCATGTTGATGAGTAGTAGAAACCATGTAACCCCCTTTAAATTAAGTTTCTCTTTTGTTTTGAATGTGTAGGTCAGTCCAACAAATGAGAGACGTTTTCCAAATTTACGTTTTCCAAATTGTATTCTGCACAATAGATAGGTCTTACAAATCTAATAAAAAATGACGGTAATGAGAGACTTCATTTTGGTAAATAGGGTTGGTTTGGAAAGAAAAGATAGTTCAAAGCCGTGTTGCCTTGACCAGCATAACCGATTAAATTTTATACAAAAAACAACAATACAGGGAAAATAGGTTAGTATAATAGTGAGTACCCAGATTCATCTGTATCAGCCGCTAAAAATTCTGTGGAGTCGTTGACCATAGCCAGATCCCGTTTCAATTGCATCATGGAAAAGATAACAGAAGGAAATAGTAACATTTTATTAGTATTTCGTATAGCCATACAGAGAAAACAATACTACACAACTAAATCCTGAGATTGATGCGTAAAGTGCAAGATCATGGCTATAGATTGAGATAACTGATAGAGCCCTACCAATTTGATAGCAACTCTCAAAAATTCAGAAAATTATACACATTCATATGTTTAGCAAATGCCAGTAGCGTTGAATATCTTTTTTTTATACCATATAAGCATAAGTCATAAGTAGATGCAGTATTGCGTCGAAAATGTGCCTCTCGATCAAAAAGAATGCCTACACCAGTATATCGGAACCGACTCTACTTAAGAAAATGGTTACAAAGATAATGGATGGAGATAAACGGGATGAGAAGATCACCTCCATCTTTAATTGTAGCACCATTTGCAGTAATCGATGCTTCATCAATTTGAGACATGCTTCCAATATTTGGCTCTCGAACCTGTAACCAAAATAAGAAGATAATTCTTGAAAAACTTCAAACTTCAATCTGAGCTGATTTATGATATTCTTCTCTACTCTTGGGATATGAAACACTAATAGCCATAACACAAGCAAGATAATATGACCAGTTTCGCCTATTCATTTGCAACACTATGTATACTTGTTTCCTATTCATCTGTATATTCATTTGCAACACAATTGTCATTAGATAGAGAACCATACAAAGATAACAAAGCGAAACCAACTTTATGCGTCAATATAACGAAAAATCTTTACATCCCTTACTTATAGATGGAATAATATTGATTCAGAACTTCCTACTGGACCTCTGCCGAGAAAAAATCAGATATATGGTATCGCATTTTTGTTAGACTGGTAGTATTAAGCTATCCTACAGGAATTCACTAAACATTAAAAGAACCTACAAAGCTCAACTCAAGCACATTTCAACACTCTAATAACTACTCACCCACCTGGATGGCAGTATGCTTTAGTTTGACATTGAGATTCTAAAGGTCGGAGCTGGCCCTATCCACCTGTAATGAGATCAAATGCACATCAGATATTACACTATTAAGTTATGTGTTCTCTTGTTATTAGTATAATTGGAAAGGTGGAAAGACTTTCCAAAAACAAACTTCTCACCAGTGATAAGTTCACCAGTAATACAGCAACAACAACAGCAACATGTTTGATGAATTTGATTCACCCATCTCTCTCCCTCTCTCTGAAAACATAATCGTCAATTGCATCTTAATGAGGTTGATCGTAGTTCACCTTCAGCATTACAAAAACTTTCATCCTACGCACAAACACTATCATTATCAGAGATTCAAATATGTGAAAATCAAAAACACTTTAGCATTTTAGCAAATGGGTTATATACATTCAGCAGTTAAACACAATGGAAATGGGTGAATAAAATGTAACGGTCAAAACACAGTCTACACTGGTAACTAACAGAGAATGGATAGTTTGGTCATTTTGTGATCTTACTTAAGCAAACTGAACCTGAGATGTGGAAGATAAATAGCAAGTTTAAAATCTAATTGTGACATATGTGTCAAACTATTATGATGAACTCTATGGACAATACCCAGGTTTTGGGTTGCTTATTGTGACAACTTTCAAAATAACAGAAATTGTTTTATTCAGACTTTGGAATAGAAATATTTGTCAAAAAAATAGAGTAATCTAGGAACAAAAACAAATCTAGTCTGTCTGATGGTCTCAACTTTCTATTCTAATGGTCTCAACTTTGGAATTAGCAAGTTAAAAAACAATGCAAACACAGTATGTGTGTCAAAAAATTGACGGAAAATCCAGGAACAAAAACAAATCGACCTAAAAAGTAATCAAAATGAGGGAACTAATCCAAAAAAAAAAAACAGATTTAGAAAACCATCGAAACACAGTGTGTGGAAGAAAAATAGACAAAAAATTAAAGAACTAAAACAATCCTGACCGAAAATAAGGACCCTTTGCTAAGCAAAAAAATTGAAAAAAATGAAAAAAAAAAAAAAAAAAAAATTATCACCTAAAAATACTGACCTTTTGATGTGTAGAAGGAAATGGAGAGAGGTATGGAAATCATAACCTGGTTTTAGGTTTATGTAGTGGAAATAAAAGGTTTGGCTTTCAAATATAACTGAAGAGGGAGGAGATTAGGGCATAATCTGCGCCTGGAAATAAAGATGGAGGAGATGAAGTTTGGGAAAGTAACGGAAGATGGAGGAGATGAATTAGGGCATAAGAGAAATGAAGATGAAGTTTGCCCAAAAGTGAAGAGGTCTGTTTGTAAAAGTCAAGTCTGTGAAACGGCGGAGGGAGGAGTTAATGGTTGGTAATGTGGTCGGTTATAAAATAGTAGAAGAGATTCTGACCGTCGGAACAGGGCGAAAAACGTAGGGTAATTCTCAGCACGATTTATGTATGGCACAATCTGAGAAAGGTAACCGTCCATCGATGAAAAAAATGAGTTTTTTGGACGGTTGGATTAGACTGAGATCATTTCTTTTTGTAATGTTCAAGTACAAGTATGGTATCTATTTTCTTCTTTCTTATCTTTGCCTCTTCTGGATATAAACATCAAGTGATTGATGGATTGATGGAAACGAAATCGGTAGATAACACTATAAGAAAAGTTATTTTTGGTGGCAAATAATTATATCATGAAAATAATTTAACGGCATAAAAATTTCCTTCAACTATCGTGAGTGTAGAAATATTTTATAACAATCTTAAAAAATTGTCATCAAATTTTTAATTAGCGACTTAAATCTATTTGTCACCAAAACTATTTTTTCACGAGCAAATAAAGTTGACACCGTATAGTAATCTTGTGACCAAGAATTTTATCGCTATATATATTTATGGTGAGGAATAATTTTATCACTTAAAAATAATTTTAGCAACAAAATTTATTCGCGTTATAATAAAATTATTGTGAGGAAACAAATTTATTATGTAAAATAATTTTAGCTACAAAATTTGAAAATGTCAAAAAGAATTATAGTGAGAGAATAATTTTATCACATAAAATAATGTTAGCAGTAAAATTTGTTCGTCTCAAAACAAAAAATTAATGACAAAAATAATATTTATCTTTAAAAATACTATAACGACCAATTAAAATTGTCTTTGTATAACCATTTCAACAACAAAAGCCATCATCTTAGAACCAAATTTTGCTGATGGAAAAATTATCTCTATATGGTTTTTCAGGCAAATTTCATTATCTCCAAACCTGTTTTACCGACCAAGTCATACGTCAATAACTATTTTTGACAATATATTTCCAAACATTTTAAATTAGTCACCAAAATTGTTTTTAATGACTAATCTAGATAATCACCAATCGTTTTCAAGACATCAATTATATCTAAAATAAATATAAATAAGTGAATAAAAAACAAATTAGTTATTAAAAAAGGTATTAAAACAATATTCAAACTCAAAAATCTAATAAATCAACAAATAAATAATACCAAGTTTAAAACATTTGAAAACTAAAAAACTTTTTGCTAATCCAGCATTCAGGTTTGAAACCTGCTGCAAACTGCCTCCCTGTGAACCACATGCGACCTTGAAGCTCTCCGATGGTTGTGGGGAACTGGTTTCTTGCTTTGAATCATGCTGCAGACCTCTTCTACAAGTTTGAATGAAACAGAAGTAAATACTATATACACAAACATGTGTACTTTAAATAGTAATAATAATAACGGTAATATCTTAAAATCGTCAGTGGAGAACCGGTTGTCATACAACCAGTCCCAATCTTCCTGAGTCACATTCTTGCATGGATTTGTTTTGGCATCTATAACAGTCAGAGACTAATTAAAAAGGCTTGTCATTTAGACCTATGGTTAGTGTACTTTTTTGCCATTGATTTCTCTACGAACTCCTTCACCATCAGCAAATAGGTGTCCATGATGAATTTGTTCTGCAAATGAAACCCAAATCAATGTTCAGTTATAGGTCTAAACACATTAATGTACTGGAAAAAAAAACATATACAGCGGTCAGCGGGTATGCATACCTTGACCCTTTCAATCAAAGAATCTCTACCAAGGACTGGTATTTTACTCCAAGACTTGTACCAGAGTGGTGCTAAAGAACGAACTATTACCCCACACTCGCTTGATTCTGAAAAAGTAACAACCAACTTTCCTTTGTTAGCATTGATAAGTGCATCTAGTGCAGGCCTCCGTATCAATCCCCATAAGTTCATTGGTGTGATGTTGTATCTATAAAGATGAAATTGATCAATTTTGTAAGCAGGTGATAAAGATATTGTAATTGTAAATCAAGTACAATAGTAAAGGAGTTGTAAGCCAGGTTTCTAAAGTAAATCTGAAAACCATGGTAATATCATAAACTTCATACGACTTGTAATTAATATGAATTAGATGCCTTATATCCATTTCAACATTAGGATCACTCCTAGTATAGGATACACTTAGCTTGATTGTATCATTAAGGTTGGAAACATGACATACAAGTCTCTTTAAAAATGTGTTAGCCTAGTACTGATTGACACTGGTGCTACGTCACTCAGTTCGTATCTAAACATAGACTCACTTGGTCTATACTACATAGAAAATGTGAGATAAATTGAAATTTCAACTTCATTTTTCATGTCTATTTGGAATGTAATCATTGTAATGTAATTTAAAAAAAAACAAAAAGAATCAAATGATATTATATTATCTACAAATGAGAGCTATAGACTATAGGTGAATGAGATGGACTAGTTGAGGATTTATGCTTTACTCCTTCAAGCTTGCGAGCAACATGTTGCCATAGAATCTGAACCAGTTCATCAACATGAAATACAATTAGTATACAACTAAAGTTAAAGCAAAAATTTATTAATCAAAACCTCAAAAAGTCACAAATCCTAATAATTTCAGCCAAAAAAACCTAGAGAACTCCTACTAACTTCAACAAAGAATAGTATTTAAAATTGATTATCTCACTGACTTAACCAAAAACCCTACCTGAAAAAATACCCAGATTTTAAATGACCGATATACACTACCATTACTACAATAATCAAAACCCAAAACAGACATTTAAAGAATTCGAGATAGAGAGAAATAAACTTATCTTGCTCCTTGATCTAGACACGAAGATTTGTGGGGGGGGAAATCTAGAGAAACGAATCCTCAATAAATCTTATCATCAAACTTGTTCATAAACTAAAGTGAAAGTGGGATTTTGTTATGAATCATTGATTCAAGGTTTTGTGTTGGATAGGTATTATTAAGAGAAAGACTGAAAGAGGGAGAAAGGACGGGGAAATGAGGATGAGAGAATTTTCTTTAAGGTTTTGATAAACAATTTGGACGATCAGATCTTGGGATAAGCAATGTCATACGGATTATAAAAAGATTTGACGGTATAGGTTGAAGGTTCTAAAGTCATACGGATCAAGGGTAGTGGTGCCATTTTTTTTTATTTTTTTTTTGCTAAATAATTTACGATCAAGGGAATTAAAATAAATAAAAATTATCATCGAGAACCAAAATATATTCAATGGGCACCGCATATTTTGTACAACGACTATATAAAGTATTACTTATTTGTACTAGTTGTTCAACTTGACAATAACCTTGATTACAATGAAGCAGACTTTATTTCATTCAAATTTTATGGAAGTTTCATCAAAATTTTTTGAATTGTTCCCATATTATTATAAATTATGGTATTTAATTTTAATTCTAGTCATTCAATTTGATGTAATTTCCTTAATTCAAATGGATTGAATTTTCACTTTTTTCAATTTCACTCAAATTCATTCAAATTTTATGAATTTTCATCAAAAAATTCAAATTATTTTCAAAGTATTACAATTGTCGAATCCAATTTTGAGTATAATCATTCAGTTTGATGCAATTTCCTCAATTCAAAATAATTGAATTTTCAATTTCTTTAACTTAACTTGAATTTGTTCAAATTCGATCGAATTTTTTGATAAATAGCTTTCCAAATATTACGATTGAAGTATCTAGTTTTGATTATAACCATTCAATTTTATGCAATTTCCTCAATTCAAAATGACTGAATTTTCAATTTCTTCAATTATTATAGATTTCATATATATTCCATCGAAATTTCATCAAAAAATTGCAAATTGCTTTCAAATGATTAAATTGACTTATCCAATTTTGATTATAATCATTAAATTTGATGCAGTTGTCTCGATTCAAAAATTCAAAATGATTGGATTACTAATTTCTTCAAATTTACTCAAGTTCTTCAACTATACTCGAATTCGTTCAAATTATATCATTACAGTATGACAAAATATATTGTTCCCAAAAACTTATTCTTTATGAGCTGTGTATTTTTTTCGTCGCTATAAAGATTTCTTTGTGATGCATTTCAGTAATCACAGAAATCATGAAGTGCTGTAAAATTTTAGTTATTGAAAATGACTAAAGCGATAAAATTTAGTTCGTTGCAGATGTTCTTTCTTGTGAAGATTAGAAGTTGTTATTATATCAATATTTGCAACAACAAAAGATGTTGGTCACTAAAAATAAATATAACGTCAATATTTTACTTTCATTATTATAAAATTAGTTAGTGACGAAATAAATTTATCAATATAAACTTTTTTTTATAACACAAGTTATAGATTATCATGAAAAAAGATTCTATGTTATTTTTTTAACAGCATCACAATAAAATTAAATGATGACGATAAAATATTATCAACAAAAACATATCAGTGACTAAATATTATTTTATTTCTAAATGTAGTCACTAAAAATTTATGAGTGACACAAGCCGCATCACGTCGTAGAAAACCTAACAACAGTGAGAACCAATTTTTTTATCACTTTATTGCCGCAAAAACTATTGTCACCGAAACCATATTTTCTTATAGTGTAAGAAACAGGAGAATATGATTGACACATCTCAATTGTGAGTGTTCGTGTACCCATCACCAGATCACCCAAACTGTATACATTACTAATCTTCCTTCTATAATTCAGAATACAACCACCATAGTTAAGCGGCTTACTCAAAAAAAAAATAAAAATAGAGAGGGCTTAAGACAAGAAGGCCAAATCGTAGGTCTTTTAGTTAGGATTTTTTGGCAGTAAATATTGATAAAAACAAAACACGTGAAAATCAAAACTCGAAACAAGACATGTTCGTTATTAAAAATACTCTGTTTTATCCCCGTGCATGACAATAGATGATAGATAGTCTGCACGTGTGAAATTAATAAAGCTAGGATTTTCCAGAGGACAGATAAAGCAGATGAGATGAGTTTAAAGAGATGGTAAAACACTAGACGATCACATTTTCAAAAAGCCTAGACTATCAGCCCCTATCTCTCTTTGTCCTGTCCCTTTTTTATTATGGCCGCTCAACAAATGAACAAACTTTCATCGTTACATTTCTATTTTTGGACGACTAAAAGGAGTCCTTTACAGGGTGAGGATACTGTTTTATGTCAGAAGCATTTGGATGGTCCACTTTTTCCATCTTTAATTATTTTTTTCAATTTGATCAAATTCCATCAAATTCGGTTGAATTTGATTAATCAAAGCGAAATTGCTTCATAATTCAACAATTTCCATTATCTAATTTTTGTAACAAGCCATCAATTTCATCTAATTTGAACAAATCAGATCAATTTCAAAAATCAATTTTCTTCAATTTTGTCAATTTCTTCAAATTGGAAAAATAAGAACTCAAATTGAGCAAATCAGAACCATTTATACTAATTTTTTAAGCAACAACGAAATGAATCATACCCCATTCATTAATTTTGTCTATTACACATCCTAAATTACAGGGCATTTGATTTCTGGAAAATAAAAAAGAAGTTGTTCTTCAACTATTCGGGTAAAGAAGAAGGGTAGCAGGTCGGTTAAAACACAAACCCGATCCAACAATAAATACCTGGATCTCTGAATATTAACAATTTGTTATTCTGCAACTTAATCCCTGACCCATTCTTCAGAAACTTCTTCTTTCTCGTTTTTCTTCTTCTTCAATTGTGATAGAACACAATACCACCATACATACACCAACACTTGAGTATTTATAAATCTCAATGAAAATAGAAAAGAAAATTGGGTATCAATTGATCGCTGCAAATATGGGACGCTTTGGAACAAGATCACAACTTTAAAATCATAATTGCATAACCCCTTTGCAGAGATTGAGAGAGAGAGAGTGGATGTGAAGTTGGAGCAAAATGGAAGAAGAAGAGGCGTGGGGCGGCTAAAGGGAAAGGGTTTCTAACTATCTATATAAAAGAAGACGAATTAGGTATTATTTTTCTTATAAGGTAACAAAGGCATCTCGAGGAATCATACCTTTATAAAAAAATAATGGAGATTTTAATTCTACAGATGTAACAAATATGTTTGGTTGTGGACACGTGCAAGTGAGGAAGTGAGGCTAAACAAAGAGATATGAAACTCTTTTTTAATCGATAACCTTGATTCATCATAATTAGTTGTAAATATATTATACGAACCATATATAATGGGCCACTTTTATTTGAAGCATATATATATATATATATGGGGTGCTGCTTGGTCACATTATAAACATCCATATATATAAATATACAATAAGAGATATCACTAAAAAGAAAAAATATAATAAATGATGGTAGTTGAGCTGCAGACTTTTGTATTTGCGATTTGCATCTTTTTTTATTTTATTTTTATTTATTTCATATTTAAGATGTATCTGTTTGTCTGGGAAACCATAATGTATTTATGTATTTTTCTTTATTAAAATAAAATACTAATAGTTTAAATATTAAAAACTAAAAAATTGTAATTTTTAAGAGCAATTTTTCTAAACAGAAAAATGTAGAAAAATGTTTTTATTTTGTTTTTTAAATGTAGAAAAAATAAATTAAATTTCTTTTATATACTCTTTTGATTAGCTTTTAAATTATGAAAAAAAAAAACAATTTTTAATTTTAGTAGCTAAGATTACTTCAATGTGGTATTTTTTTCGGACGCTTTTTAATCGCCTCCAACTGATGCTGCAACAGTTATCTATTAACTGATCTTCACAGTATGCCAAACTAAAAAATAGTCTCAGTACCAACAAGGTTTTTTGGTCAAACGTGCAAGACAATCTTAACTTCTTTTTTTTTTTCTCGGTGTAATATATTTCAAAATTTTCGATCTTAGAAAAAAAACTTCAAAATTTAAATTAATTGGTTGAATAGCCCACCAATTCATTTTTATCTGTCTTGAATATCCAAGATTTGCTAATTGATGTGATAAAATATAGTGGTAAAAGGAGGTTCGATTCTCAGACTTGTGAAGATTTAATTTCAGACCTAATTTTAATTAAAAAAAATAAAATAGATTAAAATAAAGATGACTCTTTAAAAATATGGGGAAGAACTAGGATTCAGGATTCCACTTTTAACCAATAAATCAAGTGATAGTAATTTTAATCATGCAATTAAAACATTTTATTTTGATTCTAAAGCATTGCAAAAATAGATTTTCAAAACAACAACTGTATAACACAAGCATGGAGCATCTAGGGAACTAATCCGAGGCATGCACCATCTAACGGAATCACAATTGCTTAATAAAAATCTTTTAAATCAATTTTCAATCAATGAAATTAATCATAAATAATTACATAAATAAATTAATTAAATACATACCACTTAATTATTAGAGAAAAAGCTTCCTCCGTCATCCCAATGATGGTGATTAGCTCATGGTTGAGAAAATATGCTCAAAATAATCTTTCATTGCTCCAAAAAGTGTTTACAAAGGTGAAATAGATGTAACACAACTGAACAGAGACGCGTATATGCGTTACAGAACAGGGTTCAGCCGTTATAAGAAGAAATAAGCAACAGGAAAGAAAAGAAAAGACGCAACATGAACAACAACAGTTGTAAGCGTTGCTTGTTCGTCTTCTCCGTTGAACTGCGGCAAGAACAGTCGGCCGGAATTCTTTGTTTTCTTCGGTGATGATCTCTGAGCTTGTCCCCCCGTTTTTAATCCCTTCTCTTGGTATATATAGGATGTAAAAACCCTACAGAGTCTTCTAAACCTATTAAAACTCTTAATACATATCCCAAATCATCTCATGATCCGTGAAGAGACCAAACAGTACCCGGACTTGATTTTCCGATTCTGTGCCAATTTTTCCGGCGATATTTCCGCTCCAAATCCGTTGCTATGGCGTGTGTGAGGTGTTGGAGTGTTTCTGGTAACTCATATAAGCTTCTTTAGCCGATCAAAACTCTGTTGAATCTTCACAGCAGACTTGGTTACGTAACACTCATTTCCCCGCCAAATTCAAATTTTCAAACCAAGAAGGGGTGCCCCAATCCAATTCGCGGGTGCCTTAATAATTTTGGTGGGTGCCTTTATCACTTTTCGAGCCGATTTTTCCGCAAATGTTTATTTCTCAAAAATACCTACAAAGACATAAAAAGACGTAATAAGTGCAAAATCGAATACTATCGAAACAGATAATCGGGCGCAATTTAGACACAAAAATGTGCATATCACTAAGATACTTTTCTAATAACCTATATGGACATTTCACCCCGTTTTTTGTTTTCTACTTGGATAAAATTTTGTGACAACTGACTATATTATCTTTTTTTGTTATTGGACGACCGAAGGGTGTCCTCTATAGGTTTACTATGGGAACCAAAATGTAGTGGCTTTTTAGCAACTACTTAAAAGTCATTTTTCTTCTAATTATCTTTTAATATCTCCAAATCTAAACCACATATCTTCAAATTGGAGTGAACGTAGTAAAATTAAATACTTAAGTTACTGTTTAGTTTCAAAATTTTGCTCAAATTTGATGTAGTTTAAAAAATATTAGGAATTTTTTTTTTTTTTGTTATAGTTGTAAAAAACCTTTGCCAACTATTTCAATGTTGGTTCTTAAATTTCTTCAAATTGTAGCGAAAATCTTATAATTGTATTATAAACTAACTGTTTAGATCTAAAATTTTACTCAAACTTAGTGTAGTTTAAAAAATATTAAAAAAATAAAATTTTTGCATAGTTGCAGAAAGCTTTTAACAACTATTTTGATCTTGATTTTCTAAATTCCTCCAAATCTAACGTAAATTTCTAAGAGAATATATATACTAGATGACTGCTGCAGCAGTTGGAAGGCCGATTGAAAAGCGTCTGGAAAAATAACACATCGAAGTAATCTTAGCTACTAAAATTAAAAATTGTTTTTCTTCTTATAACCCTACTTTATATTTGAAATCTAACCAAAAGAATATATAAAAGAATTTAATTTATTTTTTCTACATTTAAAAAATATAATAAAAATATTTTTTTAAAACTTTTGGTTTAGAAAAAATACTTTGAGAAATTATAATTTTTTATTTTTTGATAATTAAACTATTAATATTTCATTTTAATTAAGAAAAGTACATAAACACATAATTGTTTCCGAGACAAACAAATACATCTTAAGTACGAAACAAATAAAAATAAAATAAAAATAATGCAAATTACAAATACAAAGGTCTGCAGCTCAATTAGCGCAACCACAACAACACGACTAGACCAAAGACCATTGAGTAAAAAAATTTGGTATTTGGTCAGCCCACAACACTACGGTCCACGATCCAAATACGCTCATACGGTCTTCGCTTGTTATTGGGCGTAAATCTAGATTAACGTACGATGAAACAGACGTAATTGGTGTAACTGATGTAATTTTATAAAGTGGTAAATAAAGGTTCGATTCTCGAACTTGTGAAGGTAATGATTTTAGAAAATAATGATTTAAACTAATTCTAGAAAATTTCAGGAGTAAGAAAAAGACTAAATAACCTAAATATGATTTTTAAATAATTTTAAACGTACCAGGAATCAGGAATCAGATAAATCTAACAACCTATGTGATTAATCAGATAATTCTTTTTAAATTAATTAAAGCACAAATAATTGCCAAAGTTGGTTTTGTTAAGCTAACAAACAGAGGTAAATCACAAGCATGGACTATCAAAATTAATTAACTAAGCATAATCCATCAAGCAAAAGCACAACTGTTGAAAGAAAACCGTTTTTACTATTCAAAACTATGCAATTTTAATGATAAAAGAATTATAAATAATTATTAGAAAATAATTAAATCACATAAAATTGAGAAAATTACCTTATCCATCATCCCAGTAAATAGACTTAGCTCATGGTGAAGAAAACTTGCTCAAAAGTTGATTTCATTGCTCAAAATATTGATTACAAGGTTGAATAACGCTGTAACAGCTGATTTGATACGCTTATATGCGTTACAGGAGAGGGTTCAGCTGTTACAGAAGAGTTTAAGCAACAAATGGTTTGAAGCAATAGACAACAGGAAAATTCAAATCAGCAACACGTATAAATGTTACTGAGTCTTCTTCTCCGGCAGTGATGGATGAAGAACAGCCGGCCGGTGCAGCTGCAGCTCGTCGGCGGTGACGGAATAGTGGCCGGAATTCTCTAAAATCTTCTCTAAGCTTTTGTACTCGATTCTCTTGGCTTCTCTTGGTATTTATAGATAGTAGAAACCCTAGAGAGAGTTCTAAACCTAATAGAACTCTCTAGAACAGCCCACAAATCCCAATCCTAATCGAAACCCAATTCCGGCCATGTTCATGATTTTTCAACTGATTTCACGGGATCTTTTTGCTGTTTCTCGATTGTTCTAACTTGTGTGGGATATCTACTAACATTTGGAACAATCTGGAAGCGAAAGAAACCAAATTACACGTTGATTTTGTGTTGCCAGTAGAAACAGTTGAGCCCGATGAGTTGACCCGGTGACTCGGCCCGATCCAGCTCGCTGGGTTGACTCGCTGGGTTGACCCGATCCAGGGGTGCCCCAATCCAAAGTGTGGGTGCTTTGATCCATTTTTCCGGGTGCCTTGAACACTTTTTGAGCCAATTTTTCCACAAATCTTTATTCTTCTAATGTACCTACAAAAGCATAAAAACACGTAATAGATACAAAATCGAATACTAACTCACTAGAAATTAAGGTGCAATTCAGACACTAAAATGTGTCTATCA
>JAJJMC010033691.1:642341-719401 GCA_023531435.1 Papaver californicum | reverse complement strand
ATTTATATAACAGAAAAATGCATGAGATACTATCATTATCGACTTCCATAAATAATATACAGATGGAAAATGGCATATGCCCCTTCTTTCCATGCTCCAGAGATCAGCCAGTGAATGAATACATACAGGTATGTTATTTGTATTGTGTTGCCATTGGGTATAGAATATCAAACAACTTATAATCCTCTTAACTACAGCCATGGAAATTCATTCATTTCTATGAGCGACCATCTAGAGCTGGACAACAAGTGGCAATACACCACCCACCTCCCACTCTGAATTGAAGACTAACTAAAAGAGAATACTAAAAATGCATACTTTCATGGCCATAATGGTGAAGAATATCAGAAATATAAGTGAGAGAGCATATGCAAGTCTAGAATAACCATATGGTTCTCTCGGGCAGCAGCAATAACAGGTACAGATAAGACATAAGCACACTCCAAACAGAACAAACCAGATTGCAGCAATAACAAATAATGGAACAGTTGTAAATCCTACAGACTGCACATGTAAGGAGAAAAAAACAAAAATTAATAAATAAATAAACATAACAAGAGAATGACGAATCACTAAAAATGGAACAACATGAATATCAAGTCACTAACATAACCAAAATTTATACAATTCCTATCCTAACAGCTGGACCACAGTCGTGTCCGTTTAACATACTACACGAACTTGTATATAATATAATTAGATGCCTTAATTTGATCCCCCTTGGGGGCTGAAAGTTGACCTTCGCCGCCTTAGCCTTAGGGCATGCCCCGGTAGTAGAATTAGATAATTCAAGATTGAACCCAGATGAGATAACAAACTCAACTAATCAATCATACATAACAGCAACATCAAATGGAAATTTTAGATATACAAAAACTAGAATGCCTAAAATTAGACAAAGAAATTACAAATTGAAAACAATTGCAGCAAAAAATAAAAACCCACATTGCAAAAATGAACATGAATTTAAGGAAAAGATGAACACTTACAACCCAATAATGGTGTTCACTGATATTCCAACCACCTGTATACCTCTTCATATGGTGTTCACTAACTTCTGTAATGAATAATCAGATTTGAATTAATTTATGAAAAAATTATAAGAACCCCATGAAATTAAATCAATACTTACTTGAATCTCAACAACTTTAGATTGATTATCATCAGGAGAAGGATCTGCATATGATGAAACAACACCATTTTCAGTGATTTGTGGTGATAAAGAAGGTGAAGAAGTAACAAATTAAATTATTATAGAAGATGAATAGAGTAGAACCA
Source organism: Papaver californicum (assembly GCA_023531435.1). Lineage (NCBI taxonomy): Eukaryota > Viridiplantae > Streptophyta > Magnoliopsida > Ranunculales > Papaveraceae > Papaver > Papaver californicum. Next base: position 718,123 of record JAJJMC010033691.1, on the reverse strand, counting down.
CAATTGTACACGAATTAAAGCAAAAGAAAAACCCTAGATGAGATCCCATATTTTTCTTAGAGAAAAACCCAAAAGAAAATATGGACGAGATCTGCCTGTACATAGATAAGAATTGTTAAGACAGAGATTAGGTTTTTAATTTAATAGAAACGGATAACACAGAACTTAAAATGAAAACATTATGAATCAAGTAAAATTAGGGCAGAAATCAAAAGGGAATTAAAGCGAAAGAAACCCCCTACCTCTGTAGCAAGCAAGATCAACCATGATAAGAAATTGGGTTGAGCTTTGATTTTGTTTTCATGGACTCAATTCTTCCGTTGGGTTACGACGAATTTTCAGGTAGAAGAAAAAGAGAAGCGGAAGCTTCATTCCGTTTCAGCGTGAAGAAATAGAAATGAAAAAAACAGATAGAGGAAATGACTAAAACGAGTTATAAGAGATTTGAGAAATGATATATAGTAACCTTCCGTTTATATGACAATTTTACATAAAATCTGTTACAATATCCTGCAAATAATGACAGTTTATAACTGTTATCATTCATCATATTATTATAATAACAGTTTCCTATAAAAACTGTCACGGTATAGTTATTCGGTGACAGTTATAAAACTGTCATGATTGTTTCCCACTATTAGTATGAGTTTTAGTAAGAAACTGTCACCTATATCTCATACTTTTTCTATTGTGACAGTTCATTCGTGAACTGTCATGGTTTTGGATATTGAACTGTCACGAAAGCCCATATTTGTACTAGTGATACCACCAATACTTGCGGTTCCCGACACCGTAAAGGGAAATGGAGATAAAAGGAGACCAGAGTGAAGCAAAATCTTGTATTCTTGCAGAAATCCGCATGAATAAAGAGCGACAACAGCATCAACGAAAAATGAAGTCTAAAGAAGAAGCTCTAAGCCAATATATGATAAAGACTGCGGGAAGTAAGGTATTAAATAAAACAAATAAAGGTATTTCAATAAAGGAAAGCATTCCAAAAACTGATGAAGGCAGTCTCCCAGCATAACAGTTAAATGGGGCTCCCACACTTCTAGGAGCTCCCAAATCCACTTTTACATCCATTGAAGAAACCAAAATTGTCAACATAGGAACAAAGGAACTCCCCAGAATGATTAAGATTGGAACGCTGATGGAAACAGAAAGGGAGCGTAATTTGGTCACTCTACTTAGAAACTATATGGATATTTCCGCATGGAAGATGGAGGACATGCCAGGTATCGATCAAAGTATTGTTCAACACGAGTTGCGCATACACCCAGGAACTACACCTTTTCGACAACGCATACGCAAGGTAGCACCTGAATATCATTTGTCAGTTGAAAAGGAGTTGAAAAAGCTCATGGATGCAGGATTTATTCGAGAAGTGCAATACCCAACCTGGATTTCAAATATGGTAATTGTACCCAAGAAGAATGGCGGAGTAAGAATTTGCATAGATTTCACCAACTTAAACAAGGCATGCCCAAAAGATAGTTATCCGCTTCCCAGCATTGATCAGTTGGTGGACGCTGTTGAAGGACATGAGGCCTTATCCTTCATGGATGGGCATTTAGGGTACAATCAGATTGCTTTAGCTGAAGAAGATCAAGAACACACTGTGTTTTCATTCCACAAGGTTTATACTGTTATACCAGAATGCCATTTGGGCTAAGAAATGCAGGAGCAACTTATCAGCGGCTCGTAGACCCAATTTTTAAACCATGGATAGGCCGCACACTCGAAGTTTATGTATATGACATGCTAGTAAAAAGCAAATTCTCAAAGGATCATTTACAAGATTTGAAAGAGATATTTGAAGCCTTGCGGAAATTCAGAATGAAAGTTAATCCAGATAAATGCATTTTTGGGGTTACATCAGGAAAGTTTTTGGGGTACTTGGTTACCAAAAGAGGGATTGAATGATCCGGCAAAAATTCAGGCAATTGTTGATATGCCGTCTCCAAGAAATGTTAAAGAAGTACATAAATTTGAATGGTTTTTTGGCCGCACTCGGAAGATTCATTACTAGATCATCGGACAAATGCAATCCCGTTTTTGACACTTTGAAAAATAAAAATAAATTCGTATGGAACGAGAACTGTGAGCAAGCCTTTTTAAGTATTAAAGCTTATCTCGCCACATTGCCCGCACTACAAAAGCCAGAACCTGAAGAAGTGCTTGCCTTGTACATAGCTGCAACCGAAGATGCTGTAAGTGTAGTATTGGTACGAAAAAATGACAAAGTAGAAAAACCAGTATATTACATCAGCAAAATTCTTAACCTTGCGGAAAGAAACTATACCAAAATTGAACAATTGATTTTAGCTCTGGTGTTTGCTACCCAGAAATTATGCACGTATTTTCTGACACATTATGTGCGGGTGCCAAGCAAAGATCTGTTAGAATCAGTGCTGAAGAATGTAGGAAAAGTGGGAAGAACAGAAAAATGGAATGCACAACTGGAACAGTTCCACATCTTATTTGAAGTACAAACAGCACAAAAGTCGCAACTCCTAGCTGATTTCCTTGCGGACTTACCAATAGATGATGATTTTGAAATCCAAGGTTTGCCTGGAATAGAAGATGATGATTCACAAGATATTTTAAGCTCTGTAAATTCCCGCAGATGGGAGGTATTTGTTGATGGAGCGCGAAATAAAGAAGGTGCGAGAATTGGAATTGTGATTACAACTCCTACGGGAGATCGAATGGTACATGCATTTCGTCTTGAGTTTGGTGAACATACAAATAATATAGTGGAATATGAGGTTGTGGTTCATGTTCTTCGACTTATCATTGAATTGGGAATTTTTGATGTGCGGCTCACAAGTGATTAACAATTGATAATTCAGCAAGTTGAGTTGAAATATCAAGCGCTTGATGAAGATCTTATAGAATACAAAAATTTTGTGCAAAAATTGGCGCTTCAAATCCTAAATATAACCTTTCGACATTTATCCAGAGATACGAATCGCCATGCTGATGCACTAGCATTTATTTCTTCAATGATAAAGGATCAAAACACTACAGTAGTTAAAATTGGGCGCATTTATGAGCCGTCAATTAAGTTGTGGGCAGTTGAAAACATGGAGGAAGAAGTTGAGGAACATATTGAAGATGCAGCTGACAAAGGTGATATAGATTTTCCACAAAAATCAGAAAATGAATTATCCAAAGAAGATTGGAGGGTTTCAATACATCAATACTTGCAGGATGGGATTTTTCCCGCAAACACTAAAGAGGCAAGGTGCAATCGAAATCTGTGAATTATCAGTTGCGGGATAAAATTCTATACCGCAGATCTTTCTTGGGACCATTACTTCGATGTTTATCACAAGAAGAAGGGCGGCAAATTTTAAAAGATATACATTATGGAGATGCGGGAAATCATAGTGGAAGACGATCACTTGTATTAAAAGCAAAAACACAAGGATATTACTGGCCATTTATGCATAAATATGCGGAAAATATGGTAAAAAGATGTGAAGAATGTCAGCGTTATGCAAAAAGAATAAAAGCACCCGCAACAGAACTTAATTCCGTGCTCAGTCCCTGGCCGTTTGCAAAATAGGGAATAAACATTGTTGGCCCATTAGTGGAAGGCACTTAAAAAAGAAAATATTTAATTGTGGCCACAAATTATTTCACTAAATGGGTTGAGGCCAAAGCTCTTGCACATATCAGAGATATATATGTTTTCAAATTTTTATTTGAGAATATAATTTGTAGATTTGGGATTCCGGTAGCCATAGTTTCAGATAATGGACAGCAATTACAAGGGGGAAATATCTATATGCTTTTCGAAGCATTTAATATTCAAAAGAATAAGTCTACTCCACTATATCCACAAAGTAATGGACAAGCTGAGGAAACAAATAAAACAATTGCTATGAATTTAAAGAAAAATCTTGATGGCCATCATAAACGATGGTGTGAACAACTTCATAATACACTATGGGCATACCGCACAACAAGAAGGGAGTCTACGGGAGAGTCACCATTTCTTCTTACATATGGAGCAGAAGCAGTTATTCCAACGGAAGTCATTTTACCCACAACAAGAACAGAAGCTTGGGAAAAGAATTTGAACTCAGACTTAATGCTTGCAAAGTTGGATGACTTAGAAGAAAGAAGAGAAGTTACACTACAAAGAATGGAAAATTATCAAAGAAGATTAGCAAAAGAATATAATAAAAAGGTGAAATTGCGGAACTTCGTGGAAGGACAGTACGTTCTACGCCAAATCCCGAAATACCAAAGGGATAAAAGAGCAGGAAATTTTGCACCTACATTGGAGGACCTTATGTTATACAAAATATCGCGGGACAAGGATCATACCATCTGCGGAATATGGATGGGGAAATTCTACAACATCCTTGGAACGCACAATATCTCAAACCATATTACCCATGACCAACAATGCAGTTCTACAATAGTTTGCGCTCATAATAGGTAAAGCAAATCAAGTGCAATCTCTCTAGAAAGTCCAAATGAATATTTATGACTGATGGATTTTTCGCCACAGAGATGCCTAACATGACATTAACTATTGTATTAGGTACTCTCCACTTCAGGAAGTGATCACAACTAGCAATGCAATTATACAAAAATTAGGCTTCATACTAGGTAAAGCAGCAGAATGTAATCTCTCTAGAAAGTACATGTAAATATTAGTGTATGACTATTGGGTCTTTCGCTACAGAGATGCCTAACATGACATTAATTGTTGTATCACTCTCCGTTTCAGGAGACACACTAGGGACCGCATCCTAATTTCCTCCTGGCCAGAGAGAAGTTAGATATGCGCTTCAACCCTCAATGTAACTCAAGGTACAAAATTTCCGTGCAGTTAATAAATTTACACTCATGCAATGAACTAACAATTAATGTATATATATATTCTTGAATTGTTTTGCAGGAATAAAAATACAAAGCAAAATAAAAGTGCAAATACAATTTGGAAGTAAAGAAAAATAAAGCAACATCAAAGAAAGCTAAGGAGCGGGAACATCAGCTTCAAGAGAAGGATTATCCAGAACATCTTTGCGCTTGTAAATTTTAGGAAATCCATCAGCTTATACTTGATCAAGAGTATTGTTGACTGCTTTTGCAACTAAAACTCGAGTTTCGGCTCTTAACCATGAAATATAAGCTTTTCTATTTTCAATTTCTATTTTGTATTGATTTACTTCGGTTTCCCAATTTTGGACTTTTGTCTTCCAAAATTTTATTTTTTCCTCTCTTAGTAGATAAATCCCGAACAAGTCTTTCATTCTTCGCAACTTCTTGTTGTAATTTATCTTCAACTCCTTTGATATTAGAATATAAAAGCTCCAGTTGAGTGTGCGCTTCATTGGCCTTGGAAGAGGAAAGCTCTAGCTGAGTTTGCATTTTGTTATCCTTGATAGAAGCAAACTTTAGTTTCTTGCTGAGCTCTTCCATTCTAGTATTTGCCGCACCAAGCTCACCTTCAGCCTTAGCAGCTCTTGCGGCTGCATCTTTAAATTTCTCCTCAGCCTGAAACTAAAACATCGGGTTAATCAATGCGGGAATAATATTAAAATTCAAATATACGGTAAAATGGGATACCTCTTGCGAGCGATTCAAACTCTGCTAATTCGCGACCCATTGCATCTTTAGTAACATCGAGAAAATCATATTCTCCCGAAAGCTTGTTATAATTGGTATTGAGTTGTTCAAGATGTTGTTGACACTGATTTAATTCTGCTTCATTATCCCGAAGACGATTCAATTTAGATGTACACCTTCCTACTTTTTTGTGTAGGCGAAAAATGTCGCTCTCACGATGAATAATAGAATCAGATAAATTACGGATTATAGCTTGAGCATCCGCAAGGGCTTTTCCTTTAGCATAAGCCTCTGAAGCTGAGTTGTCTCTGTCCCCAATGAGCTGAGCTTTGTACGAAGAAATCTGTGAATGGTGATACGATCTGGAATGGGAAAATCCCGCAAGGATATTCTGCCGCTCCACACAAAGCTTGCGGTTCTCTTCTTCTAACTTATCAGATCTTGCCCGTGCCTCAGAAACGCAATCTTTGGTCCACAATAAAGTGGCACCAAACTCTACTTTCTTGCGACCCTTCTCCACAAATAAAAGCCGATGCCGTGATTCTAATTCATCATACTTCTGTGTGACCAAATCATGACTATCAACAAGATCATTAAATTTTGTCTTGATCTCCACATTCTCATTATTAACTCTTACACCATGATCTCTCAATTGCGTAATTCTACGCAGCATCCTAGATACAAGTTCTGAATCTCCCGCTGATCCTATAAAGTAATTCAGAAACAAGTGAAATAAAATAAGAAAAAAATAACTAGAAGAAAGAATAAAGCCTTGATTCTGAAGATCAAGCAATTGTGAGCGGAGCACGTCATTTTCCCGCTTTAAACCCAAAGCATCATTTTCTACAGCCCTAAATTGGGACTCCGTCATTGTGGACCGCGCTTTGAAGAATTGGTACGCGGTATATACGGCGCTTTGACCCCGTCCAAGCTGCAAAATTAAAGTTATAAATAGAACTAAAAATAAGAAGAAATCAAAGGGTATAAAAACAATTAAAATACCTGTAGAAGAGCTTGTTGCGGAAAAGAATATACTTGTCCGTCCGCAAGTGCAAGTGTTTCCGCAAAAGAAGAAGGTTCGATAATGCGGAATATGGGGTCAACAACTTCAACTTGATCTTTCAACCAAGCATCTTTAACCACTTCGTATGGTACAACCTCCATGCAATTTCGCAAGCGTGAGACCGAAGCGCTATCTGATTTCACTGGTAAAGAATTGCTTGGGACAGATAAAAGATTCTTTGACATAAACCATTGGAAGGCTTCTTCTTCTTTTTCCAAGAGATTTGAAGCCTCTGCAATTCCCTTCCCTTTACTCGTTTGCGGGAACTCCATGTTTGAATGGACTGCATCAGCAGCAGCCACACTCGCAATATTAACCATGGCAGGTCCAGTTTCTGCCATAGTATTTGTGGGCACATTACCCGTGCACTAGTGTCCGCAGACTCGTCTACTTCCGCAACCTGTGCTTGCGGATCCACTTCTGTCGAAGTAATTTTAGGATCATCTTGAGTGTTGCAATCCTCTTCATCAGTTGAATCATCTTCACTTGTGGCAGCTTCAAGTGGCTCATCAACGACCAAAGGAGAGAATTGAAGGAAAAAAGAGGGATCGGGAACGACAATTTGGTGCGAGAAATTGATGGCAGCATTTGAAATTTCTTCTGCAGCACCAAGTTGTTCCGCAGACTCAAAGTTTGTTATTTGAGGTATATTCTGCTCTTCTTCTTGTCTTTCTGGAGCGGAGCTTCCTTCACCTCTCAAGAGTGGAAGACGAAGGAGAGAATCTCGAATTTCTCCCTCTTTCCTGTCCGTGGAAGCACGGGGTGCGCCCTTCACCTTCTTCCGATCCTATTAATGAACCGCAATAATTCATTAAATGAAATTCCTAAAGAATATTAGAATTCATGGATTAAAACAATACCTTTTCTGCAGAGGTTGCAGCCTTGCGCTTCACTCCCCCATCATCTTTTGCGCCTTCGTCAGTTTGCGGCTATAAAAAAGAGAGGAAATTTTAACCATCAGAGAGAAACTCTAACCATTAAGCAATATATAAGGTACAAAAAGACAGAAACTTTACGTACCACGGTGATAAGTGCAAACTTGAAGTCAGTAAAATTTAGCTTCCAAGGGAAGTAACCATTGAAGTGGGTAAGAAGATCGTAAACCACATTATCAGGGACGAATCCAAAAACCCATGGACCCTCAATGACTAGAGGGGTGCGGTACCATTTGTAGTTGGATCCTCGCGGATTCTTTCCCTTAGAGGAAGTACTGTCCCCGGAATGTACTTCAGCTTGGCATTATCAATTTCCGCTAGCAGGCGGAATCCCTCACCACATTTGCGGCTCGGGCCAACGCTCCATTTCTTGTAATTTTTCGTGGCAATGTTATCCGCATAGGTAGCGTGAAAGTTCTCCACTGTATAATGTTTACGTTCTGCAGGGTTTGGAATGTAACATGTAAAATTGGTTCTTCCTTGGCTTCACATGCTACATTCATCCAGTACGCGCCACCAATTCCCATTATATTGAGTGACGGACCGCACTAAGCCTTGCTAGGATTGGTTGCGGCTGGCAAGAACCTCAAACTGAAAAAGGATTTTCAGTCTGATACAAATGAAGCTGTAGGCCCGCATCTAATGCTCCCGCAGGGATTAATAACTTGTTGTTGGTGTAATCAAAACCTTCCATCATTTCCAGGGTAATTTCATCTTCAACATTATCATAAAAGGAGACTTTGAATCGGCGAAGATTATGTTTCCTTTTGAATTCCTCAGGGTTCACTGATTTAAAGATACAACTTTCATGAGCCCGTTTGTTCTTGGGAGAAGGATTGCTGACCAGAACAGGAACACTTGCGGGCTTTTTAGATCCAGAAGGGCGACTTTTCGATACAGGATAGCGAGATGACTTCCTAAACAAAGGTTGATCATCCTGATGAGAAGCATCACCAGTAACTTTGACATTAGTCTTTCCAGCCATAATGAATTTCTATCTACACAGGAAAGCAAGAAAAAAATAAGTTTATTACAAACAAAAGCAAGAACAAAGCAGGAAAGATGCAAAGCAAAAGAACGATAAGATGATCATCACATCAAAATGAAAATCAGCGAATAATTTTTTGATCAGGAGAAAGAAGGGACCATAATAAAACAACCAATCATCAAAAAGAGAGATCATCATCATCATATCATCATTTATTCCAACAAATAATAAACAGATAAGAACACCATCATCATCATCATCAATGATTAATCCAAAAAGGTTCAGATACAGAGATTGATAAACAAAAAAGTACGAAAAGGAAAAAGCAAAAGCAAAAGGATTACTTACAATGAAGTGAAAGACATAAGAAAAATTTGTTGATTGAAAAGAGAAAAAACTTGATCCCGATGCAAGAATCCTTGATCACAGAAGTTCAGGAGAATGAAAAGATGTTGAAGAATCTTTGAAAACTTCAAAGGAATGAAAAGCACTAAAACTTTAAGAAGAAAAAGAAAAAAGGTGTAAAGAATGGAATGATGGAAATAATCGGCATTAAATAGGAGAAACTTTATCAGAGAATTAATTGCCTCGAAACCGCCAATTAACAAGAACGTGAGAAAAGATATTACTGCTAGCGGGAAAATCGGAAAAAAATGAAACTAAGCGTGGGAAGAGAAGTTATTGCAGGTGTAAAAAAATTAATTACTATGTTTCAAAATTTGAAAGAAAAAAGGGGGAAAATTGTGAGGGAATAAAATGCAAGATACGCGTGTCCAAAAACTATTGGAGGAGGAGCGAGTTACGATCGGACGAGAAACACTGAAACAAAACCTTTTAAAGCATTGAACTAACAGCTACAAAGTTGATAAAATTTGAACCTGACAGCGTTAATGCATGATCGACATGTGGGTTGCGGGAAAGTAAGGCACACTGCTCAAAACAGATAGCCTTGCTGCCTGACCGACACCAGGTTGCGGGAGAGTCTGACACAATAAAGAAGTAATGATGCGCGTTGATGCATAAGGGACATGTATCAACTTTACAAGCTGAGGAACAAAAAGAACTAAAAGCATGACGATTCACTTTTAAGATTTACGTGTCAGACATACTATGATTCAAATAAGACCACAACATTCATCCCCATCCAAAAACAATAACTTAAATACAAGACCGCAGAAGAGATGCGGGATAACCAGTGAGAAATTACGGAAAACAAGCGATACGCATGTTAAGACTTGCAGGAAGCATGATCAAGTCTTGCGGAAATTACAAATAAGTCTTGCAGGACTGCATTTTACACCAAGGATGGATAAGAATAAATATGTGGAAAGGTAAATTTGAGGGACCCATCAAATTGGCTATAAATACCAAGCTCATAAACAGGAAAAGGGGTTGGAAAATCTGGAGAAAAAATAGAAGGCATTGAATCATAGGCAAGAGTTTAGGTATGAGATTTTGTGGAAATTTAGTTTGATTGATCCTTGATTAATATGATCATCATTGTGTAGTATGCTTTTCTTCTGTAATGTATAATGATGAATAATAAAAATACAAATCTTTTTACCCGTGGATTTAGACAATTATATTGTTGAACCACGTTAAATGTCTGAGTCAATTCTTTTCAAGTTTTGATTGATTTCCGTCTTTTAAAGGTTAATATAGGAGGATTTTATGATATGGTATCAAACTTTTGTATGATTCAGATTATATTTGTTGTGATCCAAAGATACTAGATTTTTGGTAATCACAATAGTGGTGGTGGTGAACAACTGAATAAGGTTAGAAATTAAATAGATATTACCGAAATATATATAGCGAGAATCTAATTTCTCTGTAAGAAAGAAAGAAAGATTTTGATGGAGAAGAATGGATTTAAGAAAGAAATGGGAATCGAAAGAAAGGGGATCTGTTGGTGATGGTGATGGCGTTGTAAGGTAGTAGTTGTTAAGAATGAATACTGATGGTGGTGCTTGTTATGGTGGTGGTTATGGGGAGGTGCTTGTTACAGTGGTGGTGATAGGAGGTGATGGGAGGAATCACAGAGGAGGAGGAAGATCTTCATTCTCTCTGAAAGTGAAAAACAATGAGGTGAATAGTGAAAACTGACATATTTACCCCTGCATTTGTAGAAATTTATCACTCAAACCAAAAGAGAAAAAAAACACGGAGGGGTATTTGTGTCATTTGGTTTATGGTACAAGTCAGTTATGCCTCTCCGTTTGTTACTTATTATGCTGCATTTTAAATAGATATGATGTAAATTAAAAATATAGGTGGGGGTATTTTGGTCAATTCATGTACTAACGAAACACCAAAAAAACCTTACTTACTTTATATTATAGATATATAAAATTTGCCTTACTGAAAAATTAAAAAAATATTATCAATTATATATATAGTTAATTCACCGGTGATAATTATGATATGATTTAGGAAACAAATGTAATCTATATCTTTTTTCTCTTTTCGACGGTATTATCATTTTTTATAGAAGTTTACAATTTTATTTTATGTACACAAAAAAAATTTATTGTTAATAAAAAATAAAATAAAATAAGATAAAATAAAATAAAATACTTCCTTCATTAATTATAGATCTCTTAAAACTTCATATGTTGCAGAGATTAGGATTCTTGGAGATTTAGAGAAACTTGTTGTTGAGAAAATTTAAGAGTCTTTGTAACTTTGTAAAATTTGGGAAACTCTCAGTGAATTTGATAAGATATTTTTAGAGACTAATTTCATTAATTTTTAGAGAGTTTTTCACATACTATTATAGAGACAAAAAATACTAATCATATATAAAAATGTTCCTAGTCACAAAAAAAAATTATTTAGTTATTTATTTAATTAATATAATTGTAAATTATTTTGATGAAAAATTCAAAGTAATAGTTTTTATATATTTTTGGACGATACAAAAATACGTTATTTTATTTTCCTTGTTACATGGTATCATTTTCTTTAATAACTATGCATATTTTCCAAGTGGGAAAATCCTATTTGTATTTCACCCGATGTACACTCGCTACCTGCCTTAGGTACTATATCATATACTTGCGTTAAGAATCTAGTGTCCAACTCAACGGTTCCTTCAGGCTCCAACTCCTTGTAGTTAAATGAAAAATCACACTCATTATATAGTCGTACCACTATAAGACATCTGAGACACTAAAAAATATATGATATTAACATAAAATAGATTGCCAACTATAAATAGTGAAAAGCATATGAAGTGTTTCTCGTCGAAGGTGATGTAATCAAGGAAATACACTGATATATCTTTCTTCAGAAATTATATACTTGTGTTAAAAATCAGGCGGCCAACTCACCTGCTCCTCTAGGCTCCAACTCCCTGTAATTAAATAAAAAATCACACTCATTATAAGTTGTATCAATTTTTGATATTAGAGGCACTAAAAAAATGATATTGATATAAAAATAGATTGGAACTCTAAATAGTGCAAATCCTATGAAGTGTTTCCCGTCGAAGATGATGTAATCAAGAAAATACATTGATATATCTTTCTACAGAAATCACATATTTACGTTAAGAATCAAGCGACGAAGTCAACTGCTCTTTCAGGCTCCAAATCTCTCTAGTTAAATGAAAAGATGTAATCAAGGAAATTCACTAATATATATTTCTTCAAAAATCTAACATGTTTCTAACTGCCAGTGTAAGGCCTTTTTTGGGTTCCTTGTTGTAAGAGACACTCCTACACTAATGTGAGTAATGTACTAAAATAAACCTTGATCACCACCAAAATTGCATCTTTCATTCTCTTGAGAACCGATCATCTTTTATTTGGCTTTTTGTTGTTGAACTGTTTCATAATTCCATGTGCATTGTGGGCCACTCGGTTCAAATTTCCTATGGTAACAACCAGACTATATGCATCCACTTCTTATTTAACAAAGAACTGCTAAACCTCATCGTTTCCACTCCTAAAGTCTAAATGCAACAACTTTTCTACTTCTGAAGCTTATATGCAATGTTTATTATGCAAGGTTTCCACTCTTAAGTCCTAAATACAACGTCTTTTCTACTTCTGAAGCCTATATGCAATGTTCATTATGCAAATAATGAGAGTAATATGCAGTGTGATCCCCCAAAAATGAGGAAAAATGTAAGTTTCTTGGCAGATCACGACCCTTACCATGACGACGCATGCACAATTTTTTTTATGTCAATACACATAATGTTGGATGCGAAAGTAGATATAAAGAAACAGATAAATATAATTTACGAAGCTAAAGAAATCCATTTATGTAGGTAACTATAAATTTTCACAATACAATTTCTAAAGTAGATTGCAGACTTGGTCAATTAATTGTGATGATTGAACCTCAGTTTCATGGAAACAAACAAACTATTGGAGAAAATGAACTTAAAATGAAATTAAAATAATTTAATGGTCTTGGTAGGAATGGATCTTAGGACCATTGGGTCACTAAGATACACTAGCTCATTTTTACTTTGCTTGTGAATGAAGAACCTTTAGTCCCACATTGGAGAGACTAAGATGAGTTCTCCCTTTATTACCACAAAAAATGCAACTAAGGGAGGGCCCTTAGAGCTTAGAAGATTTTGTGGTTGGGGGAAGACTAAAGCAATGGGCTAGTTGGTGCACACATACTCTTCACACATGTGCGGTGCTTTTCACCGAAGCACGCACGCTTGCGGCTTGCGAGCTTGCGTGCTTGCGGTGCTTGTGGATCTTGCGGTGCTTATGTGCTGCGGGATTAAGTATGCTTGCGGGTGCGGGCGTAGCTAAAGCTGTGGTCCAATCAAGACTTACGTTTTTGAAATTAAATGTGGGGGCGTTTGACCCGGCTAAAATTAAGGTGTTTTAATGAGAGAATATTTGATAACCGTTTTATTACCGTTTCAAATTAAAATTTCACTCTTAATTACCGTGATTAATGCACGAAATTAATTTTAATCAATACAAAATTATTCTCATTAATTACGCCACTAATTTCAACCATCTTTTGGCTATAAAAGAAAGACGAATTTTTCATTTCAAACTACTCCAGAAGCAGCTACTATCCTGTCTTTTTTCCCCTCTTCTTGCTTTGTTTTGCGCATTGCTTGTTTATTTCCCTTCCACTTCTATCTTGCTGTTAAGTTCTTGAGGGTGATTAGTATTGTGCTAATAGTAATCATAACAGGCAGTTATATCCTGGACACATCTTCTCTGTTAGGGTATATCATCTCTCATTATTGAGGAGTACCCGAGAACTATTGTGTTAAGGACAATTTGCTGAGCAGGTGGCTCTGTCCTCGTGTGTGCATCAGCATCAGAGTGTAGTGATTTCTTTAACGTAAATTATAAAACATTAAAGTCTACCAATTCATCCAAAAGAGACATGAGAGATAAATGTAAGAAATTACCAATACATCATTAAAGAAAAGAGAGTAACCTTTTGTTCAGCTGAAAAAAAATAGTCCATGCGAAGAGAAACCAAGAGAATTTCTAGGATCAAAAATTACGAAAAACAAAACTTCACCGGAATCAACCTCAGTCACCTGTGATCATCAGGACCCTTTATTGAGATACCAGCGCCAATTAGAATATGCCTGGCCTGATCATCCTGTCTTAGATTCTAAGCCCTAGCCCGTTTCACGAGTCAACCCTATGAATAACCTTGACCAAACTATAGTTTTCCCTTGATCCCTTCTATTTAGCTAGAACTTATGTTGTAGGCATATGATGCCATGAATATCGATTTTTTTGTGTCATTAGTTGATATATATCACTTCGAGACGAGTTTATCATTCCATTAGATTTAAAACATTCATATCATTTGGTTTTTTAGTTTAATTTTGCTGGGTCAAGGTCCATATTCTGGACGAGTAGCACTAAATTCTTGAGGATAACAATGATATAAGATCATCTTATCTGACTAATCACGTGGAGGCGTTTTACACAAATGTTCAAGCAAGACTTGATTAATGAGCCCATCCTAGAAATGATTCTAATGAACCGATCACTGAAAGTTGGTAATTTAAGTTTTGGAGTAAATAAATTGCAGGCCATGTGGGGATTTATTTGTATTCATGCACTATACGGAAACCAAACCCGACGAGGCTTAGGGGACCAACGTAATTATGGTAACCATAGCTAGTAGCTCTCCAGTACTAGAAACCTTTCCACTTGTTCTGTTCAATGAGCTTGAATTTCATCACAGCACAGACATGCAGACAGAGAGCGAAAGTTGATCTAAATAAAAATATTAGATTGTGATTGACTGTGATTAAATAACAAACACATGTACTAAACGTATGTGTAATTGTTTAGTAGAATATGGCTTAAGTTAGATTTTGATCATTTAAAGGATGACTACATATATCAAATCAAAAATGTACACATGAAAATGCTTTTAAGTGCAACTTCAGCCATTAATAGATGCATAATTTATGATTACATATAGTTTCTACCAGTTATCCTACATCCTATTTTAACTTTGTGGACTTAATTGGGTACATGATCAGGGAATGACTATGTTATAAGTAGAGAGATTTTGCTCCCCCATGCGTACGTACATATGATTTTCATTCCCTATGATCAAATAATCAGATGATATCTAAAACCAAAAATCATCTAAATGATCACTTGATGGTTTGGTTAAAATCTTATCGAATTTATCAAATGATGGATATATCGGAGGTAATCATGTAGTTAATTAATTATTAGAGCATCATGTGTCATATCTTTTACTGTATTAATCTTTTGTATTTGAGATGCTCTTATGAACAAACCTACCATAATATTTTATTTTTTTGAAGCATCAAACCTAGCATTTAGTATGTATCTCATCTGGAATTCAATTAGTCGTAATAAAAGAGTTACCGAAAGAAAAAGAGTTCAAACTGAATATATATCCAGTAGTAGAAACTTAGGAATTAGGTTTAAAAAAGATGTTGCTACATTAAACGTAACCTATAAGAGAAATAAAACAATACGTAATAATATTCAATGAGAGATGAAAAAATAATACTTTAAGGAAAATTAAGAAACAGAGAGATACAGAGTCAAATAAGTGTGAAGAATAATATGATGACCTATTCTGTACACATTTCCTTAAACAACAAAATTCCTTATGACTACTAATATTACTATCTTAAGAACTGATCAGATGAAACATGAATTTTATCAGGGAAGAAGTCTTATTCAACAGAACCATCATGATGATCTGTCGTCTTTTATTTAGAGGTCTAGGGTTTTGGCCAACACCCCCCCGCCTTTATTTTCTTACCTGAATGCACGTTTCTTTAGTAATCCATTATTCTCTTAACACTGCAAAACTTACCCTATTTGGTAACAACCCACGTTAACTTTGTGTCTCAAATTACTACCCAAGAAACTTCTTCCTGCGTGCCTACATCATTTCTCATTGTAGCCCTGGTTCCTTTCAAAATTACTATTCATGCCACTGTATTGCTCAGTCCTTCTGAATCTTTACATTATTTTTTTTTCAGAATCGATTATCAGGCTATATATTATGGTATGATCCAAGATTTCAGCATGCTAATTGTCTCAACCCCAGAAAAAAAATTGTAGTGGTTATGAAGAAGAGGCTCAGTATTACTATAATACTAGTACATGCATTGTTTCTCTATAGCTAATTTGTATATGTAACTGAGACTTTCTGGTAATTTTGTTTACAAATGAAGGGTATTTATGTAAAGTGTGTCATACACTGAATAAAGTAGGAACTTACTAGGAAGTGATTCACTGTTCACTCATGCAATCATATATGCACAAGTTCATGCACTTAATTCAACATCTACTGGTCATACCAAGCATTATATGTATCCCATCAGATTAGAGAAGAAAAAGAAGATGCAAGAAAATTGAGACCATAAGGTAAGATGAAAGAAAACCCTAGTTTACTATTAGTACTGCTCTCATCTTCATCTTCCTTGTTTGTTAACCTTTCTTATTATAATTATATTTGAACTAATTAATTTTTGGGTGTTTGATCGCAAGACTTTAAAATTAATAGCTACTACAAATTTTATCTACTTTTGATGACAGTTCTTTCAAACTATTAATATATATAGATAACGATTAATGTAATTAGTTTAAACCAAATTAAGTTTGCTTCCACAAATCATCCTTTCTTGTTCTTATTATCACACTAGTGCTAGCTATATCACATCGCTAAATCTAGCGCTTTACTTGTAGTTTCATGTATAATTCCTTCTTTCTTATTATTATCATGCCTAAATATCTAAATTAAGAAGACTGATTTCAAGAACAGAATTCTTTAATACATTTGTAATTAATTACTTTTGCTGTATATAGGTTTTTTTCCCTAAACAAGAAGAAACAGATAAAAAAGTAATCACCATATCATCATATATATCAGCAGATACATTTAAGTATGGGAAGAGGTAAGATAGAGATTAGAAGGATTGAAAATTCGACAAACAGGCAAGTCACATTTTCAAAAAGAAGAGGAGGATTGTTGAAGAAAGCTCATGAACTTGCAGTTCTTTGTGATGCCCAACTTGGGCTCATTATCTTCTCAAGTAGTGGCAAGATGTTTGAATACAGCTCTCCTCCGTCCAAGTATATATACATTACCTACCTTTCTGCTACTCTTTAATCAGTTTAAAACCCTAAATTTCTACTAATTTACTTATTGGATCTGTAATATTGCTTCTTTCTCTAGCTAGAATGTCTTCTGTCCAACAAAAATATATTTGATCTCAAGGTTGATCTATAAAATTCTTCCTTAGCAAATTAAGGTATAAATATATCTATAGATTCAACTGATAACTATTAATCATGATATCTAGCTAAGAAAATGAAGATCTAACAATAATTGGCTAGGGCATGTTGCATAAATTTCAAGTACTGATCAGTGATTTGCACGAATAGCTGGTAATTACTTCATCTTAAAAAAATTACCTGTACATATTTTGTTTGTTTTGAATTTGTTTGTGGCAAACAAATGTGAGTTCTTAATTTAACTTAAGTAATACATGTTTTAGAAAGAAAACCTCAATTTAGCCCAGCTGCTTCATGAGTATTTAAATATTTACTGGTTCCAGACTCAATTGAGTATCATCGTACTGGCTCTCTTTTTTATATATGAAAAAGGTTCTAATTTAATAAATCCATTATATGTTTAATTACAGTATGCGACAAATCATTGAGCAGTACCAGAAGACTTCTGGAGTGCGCATTCAGGAGTATGATAACCAGGTTACAAAATCACTTGTCCCTCGACTATCTTAAATATCAAATTAAGCTTGAAATTTTTCTTTATTGATTATATATAGTGAGTTAACTAATTGGTGCATATGTAATAATCCACGCAGCAAATATTCACGGAAATGACGAGAATGAAGCATGAGACAGACAAACTTCAGGCTAACATGAGACAGTATACGGGAGAGGACCTGCGTGACTTATGCTATAATGATTTGGATCAACTGGAACTTCAACTTGAAAACTCCGTTAACAAGATCAGAGCTAGAAAGGCACGTAATTAATATTGGATACATTACATATGCTTAGTTAACTACTATATTATACTAGTTTGATTTAATCAAATTGGCTAGTAATCAGTTCATTATATCCTAATTACTCGACTAATTATGACATCTTGACATGCACACTTATGACTGGATCAACCATCTCTACAGAACCAGCTCTTACAGCAGCAGCTAGATAACCTACGTAGAAAGGTAATTATGAACCTAGTTAAATTTGCACACGCACAACTATATTCTTCTATATTTTAACGGACGTTTGTACTTCTGGCTAATGCATATGCATGTGGATGTATATATGTGTAGGAGCAAATCCTAGAGGAGCAAAACAACTACTTCTGCCGTTGTGTAAGTAATTAGATTATTTAACTTCACTAATTTATCATATCTCTATATATAAGTTTGTTTATAAAATATTTCGTATTTGTTCTTATTGCTGTCAATTTTGTGTGTGTGTCCCCATATGTGCGAATTCATTGTCCTTAAATATCTCTGCTATTTAGCCTTTCCAATGCGGGTTATTCTTGCTGAAAATAATGTGTTTTATATATAGTTGGCGGAGCAACAAGCAGCTATGGAGCATCATCGTCAGCAATCATTACTTTTGGAACCTAAAGTAGCACTAAGTGGAGAAGAACAATCAGCAGCGGCTGCTGCAACAGGGGGGACAACATTTGATCATTTTCCAATGCAACTTTACCATCCAGCTGATCAAGTGGATCAAGGGTGCAGCAGCAGCAGCAGACACAACAGTCTTCAATTTTCTCCTCTTCAACATCATCAACTTCATCCCTATCGTCTTCAGCCTACTCAACCTAACTTGCAAGAGGTAGTTGCTGCTGCCCAACTTCAACACCATGGCCTGCAACTCTGGTACGTCTTTATATATATCTACACAACCTTTAGTTAGCTAGCTAGGAATGTGCATACACAAATAACAAGTTTGCATTTTAGAAATTGAAACCGTAAATATACGGAAATCCTTAATTAAGTGGCAGGAGCTAGCTGAACTCAAATACTCTTGATAATTAAGTCGATTTTATTCCTTGACCACGTAGTACTTATTGAACCCCGGCTAGCTAATTTACCACTCCTATTTACTGTATGCGAGTTCTAGTTGAGTGCTAAAATTAGTAGGAAAGGAACATAAAGAATTAGTTTCATCAAAGGGTTCCAACAATACTTTGTTTTCTGATCCTGGGTTTATACATATTAGGTCCCAACTGGTTTCCTTACTGTCTTAAATGGTTAAGCGCGAGCATTCTTTTTTGTTTTGTTTTTTGATCGAGTTAGGCGAGCAATTAATTAGTACGGCAGTAAATGAACTGGACAACAACTAATTAACTGCAATTTCTAATATATTACCTCTTCGAAAATTTTCAGAGTCATTGTAAAATTGCAAATGAGGCACCATCATGGAGAAAAATACAGTTGCAAATTGAAGATGAAGGAAAAGATATATATATATATATATATTTACTTATACTATGTGTGGCTTTACGATGTTATTCTCATAATAAATTGTATGGCAGATATTCCGGTACATGAACTGCAGTATATAGAATTGTGTTTGATCCTAGCTAGACATTTGATTAATTTTCATTTCCTGAGTATGAGATTCATTACACAGTTGGTTGGTTTATAGAAGCAATTGGTGTTTCGGGCCGAGGTTTTATAATGCCTGCTAGCTTGCTATTGCACGCGCAGAGATTTATTTTCTACTGCCGCCTTCCATAATCATGGTATCTATTCCAGCATGGTGTACGTGTACACATATGCAGTGATGGAAAAACATTTCCACGCCCATTTTATCATCTTAGGCAATTTTCTAAACCATGGCCAATGACATTCAGGTTACAGTGTAGGATTAACTTACCCTAAACCCCAAATTAATTCTTATCCCAAAAGCAGAAAATATGAGAGGCGTACAGGGGAATCTGGGAAAGGGAGGGAAACATTTTCTCGATAGAGATTGTTGGTCGAATTTCTTTTTAGACGCTTGTTTGAATGTTGCATTCTCTTCTTCTCAGTTTCTCGAATCCTTGTGCACATTTTTTAATTAGTACGTGGCACGTGTCATTTCCATCTAATAATCTTTTTATAAGTAATGGGTGACTACTAAAAATTTAAATCTTTGAATTACAACCATCAAAGTCAGAAACATAGTAAAATCAAATTTCTTAAAATAAAAACGTAACATGTTAACAATTTGAAGAAGGAATTAAAACATGTATCAACACATTGATTTAACGTGGTTCGACAATCAAATTGTCTACATCCACAGGTGATAAAGATTTGGATCATTTTTATTCATGTTTATATATTACAGATAGATATCAAGCTACATAATTAAAGTCAAATTAATCAAAGAACAATTGAACTATCAAATTAACACAAGTCTCATACCTAAACTCTTAGCTCTGATCTTATTCCTTATGTCCAATTTTCCCAAATTTTTCTAGTCCCCTCTTTATTCCTAGAGTTGGATATTTATAGCAAATATCATGGGTCCCTCCAATCTAACTTTACACCTGTTAGTTCTTATCTAGACTTTGGAACATTAGTTATTCCGCAAGATTTATTTGTGTTTCCCGCAAGACTTAGTATGCGTACTTCTTATTTTCCTTAGTTTCTTGCTTGATGTCCCGCACTTCCTCTGCGGATTTGTACTCAAGTTGTTGTTTTTTGGATTTGGATGAACGTTGTAGAATTATGGCATGTCTGACATGTGGCCATTGAAAGTGGTCATGCTTTAGTTTCTCTTGTTCCGCAACCTGTACAGCTGAGACGTGTCTCTCATGCATCGATGTTTGTCAGTTCCCTTTTTGGTGTCAGGATTTCCCGCAACTTGTTTGTCATTCATGCAACGAAGCTATCTGTTTCGTGCAGTGTGCCATGCTTTCCCGCAGCTTGAGTGTCGATCATGCAACAGTGCTGTGTATTTCAGTACTTATCAAAAATATTTGTTTCCTTGCTTCTCGTTCCATCATATTTTGATACTCTTTCCATAGTATTTGAACACGTGTAGTTAGGGATTTAATACCCTCCCAATTTGCCCCTTTTTTCTTTTGAATTTTGGCATATGGTAAAAATTTGAAAAAGGAAAAATAATTATTACTCTTCCGATTTTCACGCCAGTAATAAATTTTCTTCCCACGTTTAGCTTTACTCTTCCCGATTTTCACGCGACTAATAAATTTTCTTCCCACGTTTCTGTCAGTTGGCGGTTTCGAGGAAATCATATCTCTGATAAAGTTTCTCTCTCTTTCACTTTTCGATGGTTTCGTCAGTTTCAGTCTTCTCTTATTTAATGTTAGTCACATCTCTCATCTCATTATTTATCTTCTTTGTCTTCTTCTTCTTAAAGTTTTTGTGTTTTTCATTCTTCTAAACTTTTCAGAGATTCCTCAATGCTTTTTCATTCTTCTGAACTTACTGATTAAGTATTTTTTACATCAGGATCAAGTCTTCTTTTCCTTCAATCATCTGAGTTGCCTTCTGTCTTTTACTTCGTCACATGTAATTCTCTTAACTTTTTATTAATGTATTTGTTTACTTATCAATTTCTTTGACTAAATCTTTTAGAGTAGACAGTAATGATGATGATGTTGATGATGTTCTTGTTTATCTGTTTATTATCTGTTGGACTGAATGATGATAATGATGATAATGATGATGATATTTTTGTTTTGATGTCTGGTTGTTCTATTGAATCATGATCCTTTTCTTTCCTTGATCAGAAAATTGTTTACTGGTCTGTATTTTGATTCAGTAAACATCTTGTTGTTCTTTTGTTCTGTAACATTTCTGTTTTGTTCTTGCTTTTGATCATGATATACTTATCTTCTCTTATTTTCGTATGTAAATAAAGATTTATCATGACTAGGAAAGTTGATAATAAAACAGCTGGTGGTGCTTCTCATCAAGATGATCATCCTTTAGAAAGGAAATCATCTCGTTATTTTGTGAAGAAGAATGTGGTGGATGAATATGGTACTTCAGGAGTTCAACCTTCTGACTTAGTAAGGTCCGCAGATGTATCTGTTGCGGCCAACAGACCAACTTATAAAAATAAACGTTTAAATGAAAATTTGGGCTTCAGGTCAATGAACATTGAATAGTTTAAGAAGAAGCACAATCTTCAGCAATTTAAAGTTTCCTTCTACGATCCTGCTGAAGGAGATGAAATTACATTGGAGATGATAGAGAAGTTTGAGTACAGCAACAACAGGCTGTTAATAGCCACAGGAGCGTTGGATGCGGGCTTGAAGCTTCCTCTGTACCAGAGCGGGAATTCTTTTCAATTTGAGGTTCTCGCAAGCCGTAACAAGTCCAAGCACGGTTTAGTCCTTTACCCAATATAACGGGAATTGGTGGAGCGTGTTGGATGAATGTAGTATACGTAGCAGGGTAAAAACCAACTTCACATGTTACGTTCCCGACCCTGCGGAACGTAAACACTACACGGTAGATAACTTCCATGCTACATATGCGGACAATATAGTTGTGAAGAATTATAAGAAATGGAGTGTCGGTCCGGGCCGCAGAGGTGGTGAAGGATTCTGTTTGCTCTAGGAGATTGATAACTCCAAGTTGAACGTCATTCCTAGGACGCGGGATCCTTTACGGGAAAAGATCTGCGATGATCATGATTTCAAGTGGTACCATACTCCCCTGATCATTGAAGGTCCCTAGGTTTACGGGTTCGTTCAAGAAAGCGTGGTTCACAACCTTCTATCGCGTCTTCATCCTTACTGCCCTTGGCGGTTGAACTTCGAAGGCTTTGCTTTTTCGCTTGTCAATGTGGTACGTAAAATTCTCTCTATCTTTTTATATCATGCTTTAAACATTGTTTAATTGTTTTTCCTTTATTTATAGCCGCAAGCTGAAGGAGGCTCGAAAGTTGATTCGGGTGTTAAGCACAAAGCCGCAACTCCAACAGAAAAGGTATTGATTTATCCAAATGAATTCTTATGATCCTTATGATTTTTATTTGATGAGTTCTTGCGGTATATTGGCAGCGTCGAAATAAAGATAAGGGTACACCTCGTGCTTCCACCGATAGGGAGGAAGGAGAAATCCGTAATTCTCCTCATGGTCAGCCAATACTGAGAGCTGAGGATAGCTCTGTACCTGAAAGAAATAAAGAAGAACAAAATATCCCGCTTCAGGTGACAAATTTTATCCCCACAGAGCCGATTGCTGCTGCGGTGGAAGCTGAGGGCGTTGCGGAAAGTTGTCTGATCCAGTCCGCAGATGCTGAGCTTTCCTTCTTTACTTCTCATCTTTCTCCCTTGTTTGGAGAAGATCTTCCCGTTCCTTCTACGAGTGAAGATGATTCATCTGATAAAGAGGATCTCCCCGTTTAGGGTGAGCCGGGAAATGCTTCAGTAGAAGAGGGTGAGCAGGCAAACGCTGCGGTAGCAAATGAGTCAGCAAATACTATAGCAGTAGAAGGTGAACCGGCAAATACTATGGTAGAAACTGATCCTACCGTAGATAATGTCGTAAGCGTGGCTGTCGCTGATGCAGTGCAAATAAATGAAAAAACCCCGCACAAGGATAAAGGCAAAGGAATTGCGAAAGATACAAATCTCATGGACAATGAGGAAGAGGCTTTCAGTTGGTTTATGTCGAAGGAGCTGTTGTCTGTTCCATGCGATTCTCTGACGGTGGAATCAGATAATCCTGCGGTCGCTAATCTACGGGAGTATATGCGGTCTGCACCGTATGACGTAGTGAAAGAAGCCTGGTTAAGAGGCCAAGGCCAACCCGTCGACCCCTGTTTTTATATAAATCAACCTTCCTCTCTTACGGAGATGGTTGCCCTTGCAGATGGCGAAGCGCACTCTTTTCCGCAACAAGCTCTCTTACAGGTATTTCTTGTTATTTTAATAAACTTAGATTTCGTTTTATTTTCATCTTCATTTATAACTTTAATCCTGTAAATTGCAGCTTGCCCGGGGTCAAAACGCCGCATATACGGCTTATAAGTTTTACAAAGGACGATCCATGAAGATGGAGACCCAGTTTAGGAATGTGGAGAAGAAGTTGCGTACTTTAAGTGGGAAAATGACATGCTTCGTCATCAGTTACTAGATCTTCAGAATCAAGGTTTAACACTTTTTCTCTCATATTACTTTCTTTATTTTATTTGCATGTTTCTGAAGTACTTTATGGGATCAGCAGGGGATTCAAATCTTATATCTAAGCTGCAATGTAGAGTCATGCGTCTGAAAGATCATGTGTTGAAAATTAATAATGAAAATATGGAGATCAAGGGAAGATTTAATAACCTGGTAGATAGGATGAATGAAGTCAAGTCAAAGTGTGATGAATCAGAATCAAAGCACCGGCTTTTATATGGAGATTACATCCGCAAGAAGAAAGAGTACAATGTTACTTTGCTATGGACCAAGGATTGTATTCTTGAAGCGCGGGCACAATCAGAGAAGTTGGAAGAAGAAAATCGCAAGCTCTGTGTGGAGCGTCAGAATATCCTTGCCGGATTTTCTCGTTCCGGGTCACATCACAACTCAACTTTCTTCTTATATCGCACAACTGATTAAAGATAGAGACAACTCGGATTCAGATGCTTATGCCAAAGGGAACACACTTGTGGATGCTCAAGATAAAATCCGCATCTTATCTGATACCGTTATTCATCGTGAGAGGTACATTTTTCGCTTGCTTAGAGAGTTGGAAAAGTGTACAATCTAATCAAATTAGTTGCGGGATAATGACTTATTGAAAAAAGCAGAGTTAAATCAATGTCATCAAGATCTTCAGCAACTTTCGGACAATTATCATAAACTTTCAAAAGAATATGATTTCTTTCATGTTACTAAAGACGCAATGGCCCACGAATTATAAGAGTTTGAATCCCTCGCAAGAGGTATCTTATCTCTTTGCATATTGGAAGTTGAATATTATTTCCGCATTAATTAACTTGTTATTTTTGTTAGAGATTTTAAAGGAAAACTTAAAGATGCGGCCGCAAGAGATGCTAAGGCTGAAGGAGAGCTTGATGTTTCCAATGCTAAGGTGGAAGAAATCAAAGGGCAGATGGATCTTGTTACTGCCAAGGCTAATAAAGCGCAAAATCAGCTGGAACTTTTATCCTCAATAACCAAAGATGCGGAGGAAATATGGAAGCTGGAGACTTTGAAAGCTGAAAGCTTAGCTCGTGACTTGGCTTCGGAGCGGAGAAAAATAATTTTTTGGAAGGGGAGTGTCCAAAAGTCTGCAGCCGAGGTAGATATGTGCATAAAGGAGCTTGAAGCCGCAAAAGCTCATATTTCTTGGTTGAGGATTGAAGCTCGTGTTGGAGTTGCAAAAGCGATCAACGACACTCTTGATAAAGTTAAGGCTGATGGATTTATCAAAGTCTATAGCCGCAAGGAAATCCCTCAACATCCTCTTTATAATGCAAAACCTCCCGCTCCTTAGTTTTTCCTTTGTTTTCCCGTTGCTTAATTTTTTTCTTCTTTCAAATTGTATTAGCACTTTCTTTTTGTCTTGTATTTTTGTTCCTGTAAAACAATTTATAAATATATATATTGATTGTTAGTGTATTGATTAACTGCAAGGCAATTTTGTACCTCGAGTTACTTTGAGGGTTGTAGCACATGTCTAACTTCTCTCTGGCCAGGAGGAAATTAGGATGCGGTCCCTAGGGCACCTCCTAAAATGGAGAGTACCTGATACAATAATTAATGTCATGTTAGGCATCTCTGTGGCGAAAGATCCAATAGTCATACACGCATAGACATTTATATGGACTCTCTAGAGAGATTACATTTGTTCTGCTTTACCTAGCATGAAGCCCAAATTATTGTATGATTGCATTGATAGTTAGGGGTAATATGGTTTGAGATATTGTGTGTTCCAAGGATGTCGTAAAATTTCTCCATTCATATTCCGCAAATGGTACGAGCCCTGTCCCGTAATATCTTGTATAACGTAAGGTCCTCCCCATGTAGGTGCAAACTTTCTTGCTTTTTTATCCCTTTGGTATTCCGGGATTTTCCGTAGAACATATTGTCCTTCCACAAAGTTCCGCAACTTTACTTTCTTATTGAATTCTCTTGCCAATCTTCTTTGATAATTTTCCATTTTTTGGAGCGTAACCTCTCTTCTTTCTTCTAAATCATCTAATTTTTCAAGCATTAAGTCTGTATTCAAATTCTTTTCCCATGCTTCTGTCCTTGTTGTGGATAAAATAATTTTCGTTGGTATAACTGCTTCCACTCCATAAGTAAGAAGAAATGGTGATTCTCCAGTGGCTTCTCTTCTTGTTGTGCGATATGCCCATAGAGTATTATGAAGTTGTTCGCACCATCGTTTATGATGTCCATCTAGAGTCTTTTTCAGATTTATGGCAATAGTTTTATTCATAGCTTCATCTTGTCCATTACTTTGAGGGTAAAGTGGAGTGGACTTGTTCTTTTGGATATTAAATGCTTCGAAAAGCATATCAATATTTTTCCCTTGTAATTGTTGTCCATTTTCTGAGACTACGGCTACCGGAATTCCAAATCCCGAATTATATTTTCAAATAAAAACTTGAAAACATCTGTATCTCTAATATGAGCAAGAGTTTTGGCTTCAACCCATTTAGTGAAATAATTTGTTGCTACAATCAAGTATTTCCTCTTTTGTGTGCCTTCCACTAAGGGCCCAACAATATCTACTCCCCATTTTACAAACGGCCAGGGGATGAGTACGGAATTGAGTTCCGTTGCAGAAGCTTTAATTCTTTTTGCAAAGCATTGACATTCTTCGCACCTTTGTACCAAATTTTCCGCATCTTTATGCATAAATGGCCAGTAATACCCTTGCGTTTTTTCTTTTAGTGCGAGTGATCGTCTTCCACTATAATTTCCCGCATCTCCATAATGAATATCTGTGAGAATACGTTGTCCTTCTTCTTGTGATAAACATCGAAATAACGGTCCCAAAAAAGACCTGCGGTACAAATGTTATCCCGCAATTGATAATTTACAGATTTTGATTGCACTTTTCTTGCTTTTTTAGTGTCAGCGGGAAATATCCCATTTTGTAAGTACTGATGTATCGGGATCCTCCAATATTTTTCAAATAATTCATTTCCTGGTTTAAGTGGAAAGTTTACATCATCTTTAATGGCTGCATCTTCAATATCTTCACCTACTTCTTCTTCCATGTTTTCAACTGCCCACAACTTAATTGACGGCTCATAGATGCGCCCAATTTTGACTGCTGATGTATTCTGATCTCTTATCATTGAAGAAATGAATGCTAATGCATCAGCATGGCGATTCTTATCTCTGGATAAATGTCAAAAATTGATATTTGGAATTTGAGATGCCAATTTTTGAACAAGATTCTTGTATTCAATCAAGTCTTCATCAAGCGCTTGATATTTCAATTCAACCTGACGAATTATCAATTGTAAATCACTTGTAATTTGCACATCGTTTATTTCCAATTCGATGATAATCCGAAGAGATTGAACCACAGCCTCATATTCTATTATATTATTTGTGTATTCACCGAATTCAAGAAGAAATGCATGTACCATCCGATCTCTTGTAGGGGTTGTGATCACAATTCTGATTCCCGCTCCTTCATTATTCCGTGCCCCATCAACAAATACTTCCCATCTGCAGGAGTTTACAGAACTCAGAATATCTTGGGAATCATCATCTACTATTCCGGGAAAACCTTGGATTTCAAAATCATCATCTAGTGGTAAATCCGCAAGGAAATCTGCCAAGACTTTTGATTTTTGTGCAGTCTGTATTTCAAATAAGATATGGTATTGTTCCAGTTGTGCATTCCATTTTGCTATTCTCCCTACTTTTCCCGCATTCTTTAGTACGGACTCTAAAGGAGCTTTACTTGGTACACACACATAATGTGTTAGAAAATATGTGCGCAATTTCTGTGTAGCAAAAACCATTGCTAATATCAATTGTTCAATTTTGGTGTAATTCCTTTCTGCAAGATTAAGAGTTTTACTGATGTAGTACATTGGTTTCTCTACTTCTCATTTGTTCGTACCAATACCGCACTTACGGCATCTTCTGTCGCAGCTATGTACAAAGCCAGCACTTCTTCAGGCTTTGGTTTTTGTAGTGCGGGTAATATGTCAAGATAAGCTTTAATGTTTTGAAAAGCTTGCTCACAATTTTCATTCCATACAAATTTGTTTTTCTTCTTTAATGTGTCAAAAAATGGTTTACATTTGTCTGATGATCTGGCAATGAATCTGCTAAGTGCGGCTAAACATCCATTTAATCGTTGTACTTCCTTTACATTTCTTGGAGATGTCATATTAACAATCGCTTGTATTTTTGCTGGATCAACTTTGATCCCCTTTTTTGTGACCAAATAACCCAAGAACTTTCCGGATGTAACTCCAAAAATGCATTTGTCCGGATTAACTTTCATTT
This sequence comes from Papaver californicum, assembly GCA_023531435.1. Classification (NCBI taxonomy): domain Eukaryota; kingdom Viridiplantae; phylum Streptophyta; class Magnoliopsida; order Ranunculales; family Papaveraceae; genus Papaver; species Papaver californicum. Next base: position 689,601 of record JAJJMC010033691.1, on the reverse strand, counting down.
TATATTTTCGTAGAGCTTCAAATAGTTCTCTCAAATCTTGTAAATGATCCTTGGAAAGTTTACTTTTTATTAGCATATCATCTACATAGACTTCCAAGGTGCGGCCTATCCATGGTTTAAAGATTGCATCTACCAGTCGTTGATAAGTTGCTCCCGCATTCCTTAACCCAAATGGCATTCTAGTATAGCAGTACAAACTGTGCGGGGTAAAAAATGTAGTATGTTCCTAATCCTCTTTAGCTAAAGCAATTTGATTATACCCTGACTGTCCATCCATGAAAGATAAAGCCTTATGCCCTTCAACTGCATCTACTAGTTGATCAATGCTAGGGAGCGGATAACTATCTTTGGGGCATGCCTTGTTCAAATTGGTGAAATCTATACAAATCCTTACTCCTCCATTCTTCTTTGGTACGATTACCATGTTGGATATCCAAGTTGGGTAACGCACCTCTCGAATAAATCCCGCATCCATGAGCTTTTTAAATTCATTTTGAACTGACAAATGATATTCGGGTGCCACTTTGCGTATACACTGTCGAAAGGGTGTAGTGCCCGGATGCATATGCAACTCATGACGGACAATACTTGGATCAATGCCTGGCATATCCTCCATTTTCCATGCGAAAATATCCACATAATCTCTGAGTAAAATAACCAAATCATGTTCCCTTTAATTGATATTCTGGGATACTGCCCCTTTCTTTAGTTTTTGGCATGTTTGCTTCTGATGAAGTGTTTTCATTTGTTTCATTTACTGACCCTCTTCCCGCAGTCTCAATCAAATATTGGTTTATTACTTCTTCTTTGGCTTTTATCTTCGTTCTTTCTTTCTATTTTGTTGCTGCTGAACTCGTTCCTCATTCATGTGAGTTTCTGCGAGGATGCAGGATCTTATAACATTCTGATCCTCTTTTATTTCCATCTCCCCTTACGCTGTCAGGAATCGCAAGTATTAGTGATATGTTGAGGTCACTCCTTTCAATTGTGGACCCAATGTCTACCAATGATGGCATTATATGGAGACGGTGCCTCTACTACACTGAATTTAGTCAAAATGCTTATTGGTCCTGCCATAACATCAAGTAAAATTTCCCCTTTTGGTTTTGATGTTATCCCATTAAACTCATAAATAGTGTAGTAAGAAGGTGTAAGTTGATCGTTATTTAATCCCATTTTTTGGAATGTGTCATAAAATAACACATTAAGGGAGCTTCCCCCATCCATGAGGATCCTTTTTACATTCCACCCAGACACTGGTAAAGTGAGCACCAGCGGATCATTGTGTGTTTCGATTTCTTGATCAACTTAGTCCGCTGAAAAAGTTAATAGGGAAGCCATCCATTCCTCCTATGTTTCTATGACTCTCCCCGCAACTTTGAAGACTTCATGTCTGTGAACCCTTTTACGCAGCTTCTTGTCAATGGTTGCGTTCATAGATGATTGACTTGACTCGGTATAGGAAATCATATTGATGGTTGGGTTATTCTGTGGAATATTTACAGTTTTTCCTATGTTGAGCCTTGGTGGAGGATTGGGAAAATAAAGAAATTCTTTTAGCTCTCACATATCAATTAATTTTTGGACTTGCATTTTCAAATTCTTGCATCTGCTTGTGGGAGGGCCATGAAAGCAATGATATTCACAATAATCTTTTGAACCCTGTGTGTATGATGGTTGTTTTCCTTTTGTCCACGGCCATTCAAAATCTCGTATTTTTTTATAGCCTTCAGAATTTGTGCATACGGGGTGTTGAGTTTGGTAAAAACTCGATCCTCAAATTGATTGTTGAATTTTCTTTCTTCATCCGCCCTTCCTCGCTTAAATTCAATATATGGATTTTCGCTTGCAACCCGCTTTCCGGAACTTGTTGATGGTTCCACAAAATTTTCCCTGTTGGTAATCCTATGATGTTGGGAAATTATTCTTGGATGTTGTTTTCGAATATCCTGCAACCTTGCATATTTTTCAATAATTTTCCTGAGATCCCCTTCGGTTTTCGGATTTTTTCCATGAATATCTACAAAGAGTGGGCTCATGCGGTTGGCTATCCTCCATTTGTAGCAGTTAATAGAAATTTCTGGATTTACATTCCATATTGCTTGACAGATCGCCTGCCATCAATCTGTGTATTCTCGGATAGTCTCCTATGTCCAAGACGCAAGGGCAAATAACTTGTCCATCCCAGCGTCTGCGGGTTTATTATATATGTATGTTTCCAAAAATTTACGAGTCAATTGTGCGTACGAATTTATTGACCCTTCTGGTAAATTATCATACCATGTTAATGTTGACCCTTTCAAACTTGAAGGAAAATATCTACACATGATAGTATCACTTTGTTCCCAACGGAACATATTGCGGTTGTAGTATTTTAAGTGAGTCGTTGGATCCTTCGTCCCATCATAACATTCAAAGATGGGAAGGTTGCACTTATGCGGGATAGACGCATGCGCAAGGTGTGAGTCCAATGGTGTTCTACTGGCCTCTTTTAGCACTTGTTCAAGTCGCCCTCCCTCTTGTTTATTTTTCAAAGTTTTGATTTCTTCTCTCATTTGTTCCATGTCCTCAAAATATTTTTTCCATTTTTTGTTTTGCGGATCTGAATCATCAAAATCTAGTCTATCTGGTTCATACCGCTGATTTATCTTGTTTTTTTTGAGTGAAAATATGTGTCATGTGCGGGTTCCACTACCATCACTCTTTGATCTTTATTGATTCTTGTTTTACTTTTTGCAGATTTGTTTGAGCTTAGTTTTTTCCCATGTATCCCGGTAACAGATGCTTCCACATCTTGTTGGATTTTATTTCTTAGCATCTGATTTTCTTGGGTTAAGAGGGGCAATTGTTTCTGCATAAGTTGATTAATAGGGTCAACCCTGTTCTGTGATGCTTCTTCATGTGGTTGGTTAATTGATTGATTAACTGGAATATTTGCCTGAGCATCCAAGGGTTGTGGTCCTTGGGATTCCTCTATTACTTCTCTTTCTGGAAGAGTCTTTATTGTCTGATTTCCCAGATTTCTTATGTCAACATTTTTTTCTTGTACGGATTTATTTGCAACTGTCTCCATTTTTGTAATTTCTTTTGGAATATTATATTATCTTCTTTGTTCAATCTTGTGTTTTCGTAGAAGTTTGTTTGTCGATGTTCTAACAAGAGTTCAGATAATGAGATATGTGTTTCATGAAATTTTAACATCCACAATATATATAAAAAACAATTTGACTGATAGAAAACATCTAGATAAAATTTGATATATCACGTAAAAGCTAGACAATTTTCCAATTTAACTCAGACTTTGTAAATTCATTAAATCATTCTTTGCAACATATCAGAAGCAAGTTCAGAAATTCAAAATTCAAGGCTTATTTTATTGTTTTGACAAGAATCAAAACTAGGTAATTTTAGTACCACTTTAATTCATTCAAACAATTGAATCAGAGATACATAAATTTAATGGTTTCACGCTTAATTCTTTTGCATAACCATTATAAAACATAATATTTTGGTGGAAGTTTATGAACAAAGTTTTCAAACGCATGATTAATAAAACATATAAGGTATCCAGGAATATTAATATAAATGAAAGGTATCAATTAAAGAAGTATTTTGCAAACAACTAAATCTATAAAAACATCAGTTGAAAGAACTCCTGGTTAAAAATGTTGTAATAGGGGTTTTTTTATAAGATAACGAAATTCATGGTTTCTAAAAATGAATATTTGGACAGGTAGAATAATTTACCTCTCCCTGTTTCTAGCGCCAAATTGTGACTACCAAAAATCTAAATCTTTGGATCACATTCATCAAAGTCAGAAACATAGTAAAATCAAATTTCTTAAAATGAAAACGTAACATGTTAACAATTTGAAAAAGGAATTAAAACATGTATCAACACATTGATTTAACGTGGTTCGACAATCAAATTGTCTACATCCACGGGTGATAAAGATTTGGATCATTTTTATTCATGTTTATATGTTACAGATAGATATCAAGCTACATAATTAAAGTCAAATTATTCAAAGAACAATTGAACTATCAAATTAACACAAGTCGCATACCTAAACTCTTTGCTCTGATCTTATTCCTTATGTCCAATTTTCCCAAATTTTTCCAATCCCCTCTAGGGCTGCACAGGAACCGATCCGAAAAACCACATCCACCTGAACCCGACAAAACCGCGGGTTTTAAAACCGAACTGGCCCACTATGGGTTGGTATACGGTTTTGAAAATTCAAAACCCGGTCACCACGGGTCGGTTTACGGGTTTAGTGTAGCACCCGCCCGAACTCGCCTGTTTAACCCGTTTATTTTGAGCCGTTGATTGAGATTTAATCCTAACCATCCATCTATCATAAAAAGTTAAAAGCTTAACCTAATCTCTATTCCTTCATTCTCTCTCTTCAGTCTTCTTCTCCGCCTTCACGGCTTCACTTCCGTCTTCAGAGAATCAGAGGCGATCAGGCGAATGAAGTGCTAATACAGTAATACTTCTCAACTTTTGAATCAGAGGAGATCTAGCGCTTAAACGTTACTTTCGAGAATTAACTTTTGTTTTTGCTTAGGGTTTGTTTGGTGAAACTTGGTTTTTCTTTCAAGGAATTCCTTTACTGATTCATAGAAAGAAGATTTTAAGGTAATGTTAATTTCAACTAGTTTTTCTTTTATGGTTGCTAAGATTTGATTAAAAGCAGTTGTTTTTTTTACATTGTTTTATCGAATTCCTGCAGCAACTACTTAAGGATGACGAGTTCTACAGGATAAGGCTACCATGACCATCCAATGTGTTGAGTCCTCCTAGAAAAGATTATATTGTTTCATCTGTAAAAGCAGTAAGTTATCAATATCTCTTAGTTTTATCTTTTTCTAGATAAGCTAATTGTTTTTGGATACTCTTGTTTTGTTGCCGTTATTGCTTTAATATCTTTGTACTTCATAACTTTTAAATGAAACTGCCATGTTCTAAAACTCAAATAGTTTGATTTTCATATTGAGATTACATTGAAGGGGACCTCATTTTAGTAAAGTGGGTATATGGTTCAGGTTCTTCCCATGTTGTCATGGTTCACAGTAACTCATTTACTATATTTTGGGTTGTTAATGTAGATTGTGCAAGTTTTATTTTTGGATTGTTATTGGTTGTTAATGTAGAACCCCCATTACTTTGACTTGTTTAAGATTGGAAAAGCCATTGTGTGTTGTCACATAAACTTCTAAGATAACGATATAGATTCAACTCCATACAAATGATAAGAAAGCATAAAAAATAAATTAATCCTTATATTTGTGGCTAGTGTAAATCCATTATCCCTTGTATAATTGTATTTGTTATTGTATTTTGACGATGTTTGGTGTTTTTTGTTGTTTCTTAGGAGGCTTAATGGGTGATTCATCAACTCAATCTCTATCTGTAACCAGCTAAATGTCAAGTACACCTGTAGCTACAACTATCTGTTTTGAATTCCATTTTAAGTGACTTTATATGTGTTTTTTTAATGTCAGTTTGAACTTCATTATTTGAGAGTTACTCATGGTAATATTGTTTGTTCTTTTGTTGTTGTCTTAATTCCATAATATTGTCCGTTTATTGTGTTTTACTGCCTTTTTTTCCCTGTTTTTTTTTTTTTTTTTCTGTTTTTAGTGTTTTTTGCTGCCAGTTTTTTTCTATCTGCCACGAGTTAACCCGCGAAATAAACCGAACCCGCCCGACCCGCTTCGGGTTGAAATCTACCCGACCCGCCTGTGGACGGGTTGGTATACGGTTTTGAATATCAAAACCCGCCTCTAGACAGGTTGGTAGTTGGTTTTACCCCAAAACCGACCCGCCCACCCGTTGTGCAGCCCTAGTCCCCTCTCTATTCCTAGAATTGGGTATTTATTGCAAATATCATGGGTCCCTCCAATCTAACTTTACACCTGTTAGTTCTTATACATACTTTGGAACAGTAGTTATTCCGCAAGACTTATTCGTGTTTCCCGCAAGACTTAGTATGCGTACTTCTTATTTCCCTTAGTTTCTCGCTTGATGTCCCGCACTTCCTCTGCGGATTTGTACTCAAGTTGTTGTTTTTTGGATTTGGATGAACGTTGCGGTCTTATTAGAATTATGGCATGTCTGACATGTGGCCATTGAAAGTGACTTGTCATGCTTTAGTTTCTCTTGTTCCGCAACCTGTAAAGCTGAGACGTGTCTCTCATGCATCGATGTTTGTCAGTTCCCTTTATGGTGTCAGGCTTTCCCGCAACTTGTGTGTCATTCATGCAACGAAGCTATCTGTTTCGTGCAGTGTTCCATGCTTTCACGCAGCTTGAGTGTCGATCATGCAACAGTGCTGTCTATTTCAGTACTTATCAAAAAACTTTGTTTTCGTGCTTCTCGTTCCATCATATTTTGATACTCTTTCCATAGTATTTGAACATGTGTAGTTAGATATTTAATACCCTCACATAATGATTGACCATTTTTTTAACATGCTGATAGTGGGTCATTTACAAACATATAAACAATCAAATGAGCATGTCAAATTAACAATTTTTAGAGGAGTGTATACAATAATGCAACCTAATTTCTCAGCAGGAAAACTTTTTTTCGATCACACATCATATTTTCTTAATTATCGTTAGTATTGCCCTTCCTAATGCTTTAATGTAGATTTGAAGAGACTAATTTTTTTGATATTGATATCTCACTGAACATGGTGTAAAAGCATCATATTTATGAATATAATAAGTGTCACTAGTGAGAATACATATATAATGCACATGCTTGAAGTTTTAAAAGATACAAGGTTTAAAAATTTTAAATTATTTTCAAAATAATAGTATTTTTATAAATATATAAACATATATTTTATATACAATTTTACCCTTGAATATATATTAGTGATGTTGGAGGCTATTTTTATAATATCGCTATTAAACCAACTAAAAATACATTTTTCCTTTATATTAGTAAAATGGTAGATAGAAGAAAAAAATGCTTAAAACACACATCAAACACATTTTAAGCCACGTAAGATCGGAGAGAATTGTTGCACGGCCTAAGATGGATCTGTAACTCATCTTATCTACCAAAAGGCAACTAAGGTTATGGGCTTATGGTTTACTCTGCTCGAGAATTTAGGGAAAAATTTCTAGCCCAATTTTTTTTATTTTTCATTAAAACTCATCATTAAGATTTCATATACTAACAACCCACAATTAATTTGATTTTACTAAAAAAATATGATTATAAATACAACCTTCTTATTCACAAATAAGGAAAAAATATCAAATCAATATATTCCCTCCGTCCCTATTATAAAGCCGGAGTTTATAAATTTTGTAGTCACATTAAATAGACGGGGTTCCAATTCCAAAGCTACTTTTTCTACATATGCTCTTATTTATGATATTTAGGAATCATCGGAATTAACTTAAGGGCTATTCAACGTTTGGTACCCAGTAAATGACCAACACATTGGTTTAGTACCTAACATTCAAAAATTAAGGGATAGTACCTTGACCTGTTATTGACTGTCAAGTCAAACCGTTGACCTGACAGACCGTTACCTATATAATTTAAATTATAAATAAATTGAAATTATTCAACGACGTTAACTAACTAATTGTTAGCACGTGAGTTGAAAAAAATATTTGACCCATTACAACTAATACATCAAGTTACAAATTGTTTGAATGTCTAAAATATTACATCATCAAAACATATCAATTTTTCATCATCAATCTTTTACCATTAATTTGATTGAGACCACCACCATCACTTTTGATTTATCAAAATCATTTGCACAATTAACAGTGGAATTGTAATACAGTTTCTATGATTATCAAGATAAAACTTTAAATCTCTCTGAATCTTTTTCTTCAATCTAACACCTCTGGTATCAACAACCTAATCACCATCTCTAAACCAGTCAATACAACCATTATCTATCACCAGCACCACCATTGCATGATCATAAAAACCCATTTTCACCATCATTTTTCAAAGTTAATTTGTGGTAATCTTACCAGTAGATTATTAGGGATTTTTTTCTCTCCAGAAGACACCCATTAGCAATACAAAACAGCTTAAAATTCGTCGTCTTCCTAACTTTATATTTTATTAAGAGCAAATTATATATCAATTATGTACCAAACTTCCTAAAATTTGCTTTATCTCATTCCTGTGTCTTCTGCTGATGGAAACCAGATGATGATATCCTCATTTGTGCAAAAATGAGTATAACCAAGGTTGTTCCATATCAGATTTTGGTTCATACCGGTCGAGAGTGATACACTGGTACGCTGGTATATCGGGGAAATTTCGGTTTACATACCGGTGAAATATCGGTCCATATATTTTATACCTATAATTTTATTAAAAAAATACTAGTTCACATTTTATAACTATAAATATATTACCAAACGTTATAACAAATTTTTTTCCATCCGAAATATATAGATCCATAGATTCCATATATAGTTCAAAGTTCAAACAGGAAACAAAGATAAACAACAACTTCAAAGTTCACCGTCTAAAGTACTAATTAAACAACCATATTAAAATTTTAATCAAACTCATTAGATTCATTATAGATATCATCACAAACTCATTAGATTCATTATAGATGTCCAACATCAATTGATCAGTATCATATGCATCAATGTCAGTGTCAGTTGGATAAATAGACTTACTTCGATAACTACGAACTGACCCACTTGCTTTACCAATATTCTCCTACAAATCATCAAAAGTTACATTATCACCTTCCACATTCAAGTCATCCAAATTTTATGGATCCAACCATTCATTATTTTCATCTTGTTCATCCAGAAAAATAGGATCACGAGCTTTCCCAACATCGTTATATTGTTGGATTTCTTTGTATCGACGCTGCAATTTCTTGTTATATTGGATAAAGACACTATCATTCAATTTCTGTTGTGTTAAGCAATTTCGTTTCTTTGAGTGAAACTGAATACAAAAACGTATGACAGAATAGATAGTAAACAAATGATAGAATAAATATGTGCATTTCAGTATGACAGGCAAAGGGGACTAAAACAGATGAAATCAAAGATAAGAATACTTACATTCTGAAATGTGCTCCAGTTTCGCTCACATGGGGAAGAAGAACAAGTCAGACTCAATACCTTGATTGTAAATTTTGTAGGCATGGGACATCCAATCCTCCGTATGTAATCCACCAATCATCTTCATAAATACATACACAAAGTTATATAACACAAACATAATCATATTTTAAAATAACATAATATAAAAAACTTACGAGGTTGATCTTTATCTCTTCTTCTTATGCAAGAATGACTTCCCAAGATCCCAACAGCATCACTGTATAGTCTCAATTCAGACATAGCTTTATCTAGTTCATCTTCATCGGTTATTATCATTTCCATTGCTTTATGAAGACCCCTTTTGATTTCTTTATACTTTGAATCATTATCCATCTCACGAGCATCGATCTTGTAGAATATTGAAGGATTCAAATAATAAGCCGCACAATGTAGATCATGATTAAAGTTTTTCTTCAATCGGTTATCAAAGACATCCTGAATTATAGCCCAAGTATCTGTATGTTTACTGAAATTCTTCTCCATTTGATCCCATGTTATTCTCATTGCATCAATCAAATAAGGCATTGTAGGTTTGAGCTCAATATCCACTAACCTTGCAACCTTAACTAAAGTCTTTAGCACAGTACAAGAAAACTCAACATCTGCCCAAAATGTACCACTTGAACAATTTTAAGTGCATTAATTCCTACACTTTCTTTTGCAACCCTACTTTTTGCCCACCTATCAGCCACAAAAAATATTTGCAAAGGGGTTTTGTACTTATGGAGACTTTCTAGTGTGTAGTAGTGAGTTGCAAATCTAGTCTTTGTGGACCTATGTAAGTCTCCCTTTGTCATCTCCCTCATATGAGCCAATACTTGAAAGTGAGAATAAATATAGGTAACGAGTCTCTTACCTAATACCACGACTTTCTTGATTCTTGGAAGCTTGGAACCAAGATCTTCTAACATCAACTGAAGGCAATGAGCAGCACAAGGAGTCCAATACATATTTGGGTAATCAATCATTAAGTCTTTTCCTGCCTTCTTAAAGTTGGAACCATTATCTGTAATGAACTGAACAACAATATCTTTCCCAACATCATTAATTACCTCTGTTACAAGCCCACATATGTAATCAGCATCATTGGTTCTGTTTGATGCATCTACAGACTTCAAGAAAACTGACCCTTTCGTACAATTCACCAAAAAAATTAATAAGATGTCGCTTTTTCACATCCGTCCAACCATCGGACATAATAGAACATCCAAACCTCTTCCAATGTACCCTAAATGTATCAACAAACGTCTTCATATCATCTAATTGTTCCTTGAAAATATTTGTACGAATCTGATGGTAAGATGGTGAAGGCATAGCTAACATCAAAATAAAAACATATAAAAACGGATCCAGTTAATAACTAATACAGAGCAAGTTAAGTTATATGCAAGTTAAGTTAAGCCAAATGCATACCTTTCCCGTATTCGCCAATTGCATAGATCATTTCTTGGAAAGTTGGGCTTCGAACGGTATTAAAAGAAATTGAATTCTCAGTCATCCAAGATGAAATGCTTTTCCATGAAGCTTTTAGTAACTTCTCTTTCGATACATTGTTCCTTTCAAGAGTGACCTGTTGAGTTCTCGCGTGATCTGTCTTCATGAATGAATCCATTGGACCTCTATTATTACTTTGGCCTATACGTTGTTTCTTCTTAGTTTGTACAACTAGTCGACTACCACTGGCCTCTTTTTCTTGCACCTCAACATCAGTTGAAGCATCAGATCCTTCACCTGAGTTTGTATGCTCATACATTAAATCAACAGTAGCCCGGATTTCTTTTTTGGTCCTCTTTAGAGAAGTCTCCTGATTAAGTTTGTTGATAATATCAGGTGCTGCACTACCACATGGTTTAACATTCCTTGTCTTCTGTAATATATGATCCTTAAGCCTAGTGATTCCACCACCACGGATTTCTTTCAAATATAACAAACAAGTAACCCAGGTTGGATGATTTGGATCTCTCTTTTCACCCTATTGCCATGTTATATCTTTGGATGGATTGTCTTTAGTTGGTGTATCTTTGGTTTGTGTACACGATGAAGGCAACAATGAGCCACATGTAGAGGGTGTAGTGCATGAATTGGATGCATTAGAAGAATCCATAATCACAAGTGTTCTGAACCTGGGAAATGAATGAGCAAAATTAGAAAAATACCCATGCCACAACAATAAAAATTAGAAAACGATAGATAATATATCATTAATAGAAGGCTAGCGGTTAGTTAGGAGTCTAACAGTGACTAATAAAGTCATGGTGTTGATTAATAAAGGTTGAGTGAAACTAATAGCTGCGGAAGTACCCGAGATTGATTACCTATGAAAAGAGATTATACATACATCAATATAAAGAAGAGCAGTAAAAACGTTTCCAGGAGGTGTGTAAAAGCATCAGTATTTTCCTCACTAGTAGGACACAACACTAGTAGGCTTGTTAAAAAGAGATTATACATACCAACTCTACTTAATGTGCCACAAAATAGCAGGACACAGCATACATGATACATACCCAGAAGGTCTACAGTTTGTTGCACGGTCTTATTTGGAGTACAAATATCAATTTTGAAGCATGAAATTTTTATCTTATGCATCAAACTAAAATAAGAATAGTAAAGAAACTGTAACATCCTCACTAGTAGGCTTGTTAGGGACAAAAACTGATACTTGGAAAGAGATTTCTATTCTCAGTGTTTTCATCTGTTAAGCATATACAAGAAATTTCATAGCAATTCCATAACCACAATCACAGTCTTTTTCCAACAGTCAATTCCATAACCACAATCACTGTCTTTTTCAACAATCACAGTCTTTTTCCAACAGTGTTAGAATCTGATACTTGGAAAGAGATTTCTATTCTCTAACAATTATACATCATTTACAATGAACAAAAATTATTAAATTCCTCAATATATCATTTCAGAGTAAATTCAGAAAGATAGGTAAGGTTGTTTACATCATTTACAACTCTTAAAAGAATTCAAAGTTTTTGTTCATCTAAACGTGAAATAATTTATGATGAGTTATTTCGATTCCAATCATACATTAATTGAACAACTGCATAGATTCAAAAAAACTAATAGTTTACATGGTTTCAAATTCAAGCAAAGAATCACAGCAACAAAAACATTCAAACTTTACTCAACTTATTAAAAGATAAAGTATCAAGCATAACAGCACACATAATCTCAGTTTTTTGCATAGCAATTCTAAACCTAGTAATAGAAAATTTCTTGATGAGAAACCTAGTAATGGAAAATTTCATCCTTTATCACTGCCCACAGCAAAAGAAGATCCTTTAAACTCACCATCTTCTTATTCATCAAATCAAACAGAACAAAAAAGAAACAAAAGAAGGGGTACATACCTACAAAACGGTGGATTGCATGAAAACTGAAGAGAGACTGAAGAGAGGAAAGTTTCGGAGACGGAAGAGAGATCGAAGACGGAAGAGGGATCAGGTTAGGTTTCATTTATGTGTTCAGAATCTAAAACGTTGGATTAAAAGAAAATTCTCATCCAACGGTCAGAAATCCATCTCGGTAAATTCGGAGAATTTCGTCCATTTCGGCCGAAATTTCTGTTTTTGCAAATATCGGCGAAAATTTTGTTGAAACATCGTTTCGCCGGTAACACTTAAGTTTTTTCGGTTTCACCCCTTGACTTTTCATTCTTTAGTTTCTTTGTTCCGCAACCTGTAAAGCTGAGACGTGTCTCTCATGCATCGATGTTTGCCAGTTCCCTTTATGGTGTCAGGCTTTCCCGCAACTTGTGTGTCATTCATGCAACGAAGCTATCTGTTTCGTGCAGTGTGCCATGCTTTCACGCAACTTGAGTGTCGATCATGCAACAATGCTGTCTATTTCAGTACTTATCAAAAAGCTTTGTTTTCGTGCTTCTCGTTCCATCATATTTTGATACTCTTTCCATAGTATTTGAACACGTGTAGCTAGGGATTTAATACCCTCACATAATGATTGACCATTTTTTTAACATGCTGATAGTGGGTCATTTACAAACATATAACCAATCAAATGAGCATGTCAAATTAACAATTTTTAGAGGAGTGTATACAATTATGCATCCTAATTTCTCAGCAGGAAAACTTTTTCTCGATCACACATCATATTTTCTTAATTACCGTTAGTATTGCCCTTCCTAATGCTTTAATGTAGATTTCAAGAGACTAATTTTTTTGATATTGATATCTCACTGAACATGGTGTAAAAGCATCATATTTATGAATATAATTAAGTTTCACTAGTGAGAATACATATATAATGCACATGCTTGAAGTTTTAAAAGATACAAGGATTTGAAAATTTTAAATTATTTTGAAAATAATAGTATTTTTATAAATATATAAACATATATTTTATATACAATTTTACCCTTGAATATATATTAGTGATGTTGGAGGCTATTTTTATAATATCGCTATTAAACCAACTAAATATACATTTTTCCTTTATATTAGTAAAATGGTAGATAGAAGAAAAAAATGCTTAAAACACACATCAAACACATTTTAAGCCACGTAAGATCGGAGAGAATTGTTGCATGGCCTAAGATGGATCTGTAACTCATCTTATCTACCAAAAGGCAACTAAGGTTATGGGATTATGGTTTACTCTGCTCGAGAATTTAGGGAAAAATTTATAGCCCAATTTTTTTTATTTTGTATAAAAACTCATCATTAAGAGTTCGTATACTAACAACCCACAATTAATTTGATTTTACTAAAAAAAATATGATTATAAATACAACCTTCTTATTCACAAATAAGGAAAAAATATCAAATCAATATATTCCCTTCGTCCCTATTATAAAGCCGGAGTTTATAAATTTTGTAGTCATATTAGATAGACGGGGTTCCAATTCCAAAGCTACTTTTTCTACATATGCTCTTATTTATGATATTTAGGAATTATCAGAATTAACTTAAGGGTTATCCAACATTTGGTACCCAGTAAATGACCAACACATTGGTTTAGTACCTAACATTCAAAAATTAAGGGATAGTACCTTGACCTGTTATTGACTGTCAAGTCAAACCGTTGACCTGACAGACCGTTACCTATATAATTTAAATTATAAATAAATTGAAATTATTCAACGGCTTTAACTAACTAATTGTTAGCACGTCAGTTGAAAAAAATATTTGACCCATTACAACTAATTCATCCAGTTACAAATTGAATGAATGTCTAAAATATTACATCATCAAAACATATCAATTGTTCATCATCAATCTTTTACCATTAATTTGATTGAGACCACCACCATCACTTTTGATTTATCAAAATCATTTGCACAATTAATAGTGGAATTGTAATACAGTTTCTATGATTATCAAGATAAAACTTTAAATCTCTCTGAACCTCTTTCTTCAATCTAACACCTCTGGTATCAACAACCTAATCACCATCTCTAAACCAGTCAATACAACCATTATCTATCACCAGCACCACCATTGCGTGATCATAAAAACCCATTTTCACCATCATTTTTCAAACTTAATTTTTGGTAATCTTACCAGTAGATTATTAGGGATTTTTTTCTCTCCAGAAGACACCCATTAGCAATACAAAAGAGCTTAAAATTCGTCGTCTTCCTAACTTTTATATTTAATTAAGAAACTTCCTAAAATTTGCTTTATCTCATTCCTGTGTCTTCTGCTGATGGAAACCAGATGATGATATCCTCATTTGTGCAAAAATGAGTATAACCATATTGAAGATACACCTCAAGATGATTAGGATTGCCACTAGGATTGCCATGTCAGACAATCACATGGGTTACACATGGGATCACATGGGTCAGTTGTACATGTGTCATCTTGTTTGTATATAAAGTGTAATCTGTACAATTCTATTAATAAATGAGAAACACTTCTATTTTACTCTCATCCATTATGGTATCAGAGCCAATTTCTTGGGAAAATTAAAGTAGATCTAAAATGAATTCTTGTTCTTGATTGAAGTGTAGATTAGAGAAAATTAATTTCACTAGTATTTTCTTCTGTTTGTATGAATTCTTGTTCTTGATTCAAGTGTAGATCAGAGAAAATTAATTTCATTAGTATTTTCTTCTATTGATTAGTGAAATAAATAATTGTTTTCTTAGAAATTCAACTATTTTTTTCTTGGTTGAATCAGTAACTCGAACAATTCAACAGCAGGAGCAGCTGTAATCGACACACAGAGACAGAAAAGAAAAGTTAGTGGAGGTAATCAATGCACTGTTACAGAAACCAAAAGAAAGTGAAGGTTTTCGATGTCTAATCTTCTGGAAAAAGCAAGTATTCATTGATTCAACAAGACGCGTGCTTCTTCAAATTTATTACCGCGTGCTTGGTCAAATCAATAAGTGTCAGTAACAACAATTGTGGCAGATAAAGACAGTGGAGGAAATTAATGTTCAGCAAGTTCAAGAATTAATTCTCACCAAAATTCGAGAGAATTCTACATATATATAAGACAGAGAAAGCATCAGAGGTAATCTTTTACATTTTCTCTGCTCTCTATTTTCTTGAAACAAATCTTTTCTGCTCTGCTGAAATTCTTCAAATCTCTAAGTTGTTCCTTCACTGATCCCGTCATTACAAAACTAGATCTCTAGTTCTCTACTATTAAGAGGATGAAATCCAATCTTGATAATTTTTAACCAGTTATCTTGTTTGTAGTGAAACTGATCATCTCTGTCTCTGAACTAAAGATCTATGATCGAAACATTTCTTTCTTCATCATTATCTACTGATTCAGAAATCATGGAAAATCCAACATCATCAACTATCTCTAAAATTCCCTTAAATCAACTCACAAGTTTTGTGAAACTCAATCTGACAGAAACAAACTATAATACCTGGAAAAATTTGATGTTACCAGTGATTCAAAAGTTCAAGATCCAAAAATTTCTTGATGGATCTCATACATGTCCTCCTCAATATTCGAGTCCAAGAAATCAAAAAAATGGGATTGAAAATCCATTATACACAGATTGGGTAGATGGAGATTCTACTATAACTATGTGGATTCATTCGCCAATCTCAGAATCTGTAATCCCTTATTTCTCAAAATCAAAATCTTCTGCTGAACTTTGGAAGAACATAGAGGAACGATTTGGGAAAGTCTCATCAACACACTCAATCCAGCTGAGAACTAAACTTCTCTCCATTAAACAAGGTAAAAAGATGTATCCTCACTAATTAGTGAAATTAAATCTTTAACTGATCAATTAGCTGCAGCTGGAGAATATGTACCCTTTGCAACTTCTATGAGACACAGAAATCCACTAGTGTCTTGCATAGAACTACACAATAACCTTATCAGTGAGGAGTCTGTTATTCAGGATCGACAACAGGATCAACAGGAAGAACTGTCTGCAAAGGCATTCTATGCTACTGCTGGAAGAGGATATCCAAGAAACAATTACTCGAATACAAGAGGCTACTCAAGAAACTACAACCGTGGACAATACAGTAATTCAAGATACTTCAATCAGTCTTTCTCACCAAGATCCAATTATGGAAGAGGACACTCATCAGGATACAGAGTTATCTGTCAACTGTGCAATCTACCTGGTCACACTGCTCCAGCATGTACTCAGAGACAAACATATACATATCAAGGTAGAAAACCTCCCACCAATCTAAAAGCAATGATGGATACATCAAACAATTTCAGTGAAGAGGAATGGATCGCTGACAGTGGAGCAAATCAGCATATTGTAACAAACAAAAAGTTTCTACAAAGCTCAACAAACTACAAGGGACCAGAATCTATTCAGACAGCAAATGGAACAGGTATGAAAATTACTCATCATGGTAATTCACATAAGACATCTAATTCATACTTATTTGGTCTCAATAACATCCTGAAGTCTCACATAATCTTCTATCAGTTCATAAGTTTACAACTGACAACAAGGTTTCGTTAACCCTTGATTCGAATGGTTTTACTGTAAAAGACCAGACATCTGGGAAGACACTTTTCCGCGGTCCACATAGAGATTGTTTGTACCCAATTACCTTGGAGGAACATCAACTTCATATGTAGCCTTATCTTCAACAATAAGTGACAATTTATTACTACATCGCAAATTTGGTCACCCTTCATTTCAAACCATGCAGAGGATATGCAACTCACTACATATATCTAGTTCACTCTCAAAACCACTTCATTGTATTGATTGTAAGCTTTGTAGAGCCAAGAAACTACTATTTCAATTATCAAATTCTGTAGCTATCAAACCATTAGAACTACTGCACATTGATCTCTGGGGACCATATTATGTATCTTCTAACTCTGGGTGCAGATATTATGCAAATGTTATAGATGACTACAGTAAATTTTGTTGGCTGCTTTCTTTGAATAATAAATCTGAATTCAAAAGTGCATTTGTCTCTTTAGTAACTAAGCTGGAAAATTCGTTATCGACAAATGTTAGTATCATAAGGACAGACAATGGTGGAGAATTCATAAACAACTTCTTACTAGATTTCTGTACTATCAAGGGAATTTCACATCAGTTCACCTGTCCTCATACTCCGGAACAGAATGGAGTTGCTGAGGTAAAACACAAGCATTTACTAGAAATAACAAGAACCTTCTTATGTCAATCTTCTATACCTTCATGTTATTGGTTGGATGCAATTCATAGAGCAAACTTCATCATCAATAAATTACCCACAAAGTCAATAAACTATTTGTCCCCTTATGAATTGCTGTTTGGAAAACCTCCTGATTATCAACATTTCAAAGTGTTTGGTTGCTCATGTTTTCCTTGGCTAAAGCCATATACGACTAACAAATTGGAAACAAGAAGCAAACATTGCATCTTCATTGGATACAGCTCGAATCAGAAAGGTTACAGATGTCTGGATCCAACAACTGGAACTGTGTATAGTTCTCGCCATGTTTCTTTTGATGAAAATACATTTCCATATTCAGTACTTGTGAGAACTGAAAACCCTCAATCAGTATCAACAACTTCATCAACTACACTTACAACTGGGCCCTCAACTGTTTCAGCTACTACACCTGACCATACAATAACTACTCAGAACAACCATCTCATGCAGACAAGAGCAAAAACTGGGAACAGTAAACCAAAAGCATACCATTCGACTAGATATCCACTAAAGGCTGCTTTCTTGAGTACTACAAGCAAAATTCCAACTTCTATACGCATGGCTCACAGGGAAAAGGTCTGGCAAGTAGCTACTGTTGATGAATTTCAAGCATTAAAAGATGCAGGGACTTGGACTCTTGTTGACAACCCAGGCCTGAATAACATAGTGGGCTGCAAGTGGGTTTTTCGTATTAAGTACAATCCAAATGGATCAATAGCAAGACATAAATCCCGGTTAGTAGCTAAAGGTTATCATCAACAACCGGGCCTGGATTATGAAGAAACTTTCAGCCCAGTGGCAAAACCAACAACAATAAGAGTAATACTAGCATTGGCAGTTCAATACAATTGGAAAATTCATCAATTAGATGTATCCAATGCATTTCTTCATGGAGAACTCAAAGAAGAAGTCTATATGACACAACCACCGGCTACATTGACAAAGAAAAGCCCAATGCTGTTTGTCTTCTCCATAAAGAAATTTATGGGCTCAAGCAAGCATCAAGGGCTTGGTATGAGAAGTTAAGCACAAGTCTAACTAAGTTGAACTTTGTCCAATCTACAGCTGACTCAAGCCTCTTTGTTTCTCAAATGGACTCCACCATAACAGTGGCACTAATCTATGTGGATGATATAATGCTCACATGAAATTCTGAAGCCCATTTAACAGAAATCATAAAGGACTTACATGAAACAGTTTCAATAAAAGATATGGGTGATCTGAATTACTTCTTGGGCCTGGAAGTGACACGAAATAATAGTTCAATACACATTGGCCAGGAGAAATATGTCACTGATTTGTTACTGAATATGAAACTGGAAGGATGTAAGCCAGCTAAAACACCAATGGAAGCTTCGCAACAACTCACTAAGACCTCAGGCGATCTACTGGACGATCCAAAAGCGTATAGAGCATTAGTTGGAGCATTCCAATATGTGACATGGACAAGATCGGATGTTTCTTTTACCGTGAATCAAGTGTGTCAATTCATGCATGAACCAAGAACTAAACACATGGAGGCAGCCAAGAGGATTCTCCATTACTTAAAGGGTACCATTAACTATAAAATGATCTTTACCAAAGGATCGATAACACTAACAGCGTTCTCGGATGCAGATTGGGCAGGATCAATAGATGATCGTCGATCAACAGGAGGATACGGAGTCTATTTGGGATCCAATCTAGTCTCTTGGTCATCGAAAAAGCAAACTAATGTTGCCCGTTCAAGCACTGAAGCGGAATACAGGACTTTAGCGCATACGGCTGCTGAAGTTGTTTGGATTTGTTACTTATTAAAAGATTTGTATGTTAAGCGAACAGGAACACCAAAAGTCAGCTGTGACAACATTAGTTCCATTAGCTTAGCTTCCAATCCGGTGATGCACTCACGTATGAAGCATGTACACATAGAGTATCACTTTTTCCGGGAGTTAGTTCAAAATAAGGCACTAACAATCAACTATGTCCACACACTACAACAAGTAGCGGATATCTTTACAAAACCACTAGCTTCGACAAGGTTTATGACTCTAAGGAGCAAGCTCAAAATTGCTATGGCAACCATGAGCTTGAGGGGGATATTGAAGATACACCTCAAGATGATTAGGATTGTCACTAGGATTGCCATGTTAGACAATCACATGGGTTACACATGGGATCACATGGGTCAATTGTACATGTGTCATCTTATTTGTATATAAAGTGTAATCTGTACAATTCTATTAATAAATGAGAAACACTTCTATTTTCCTCTCATCCATTATAACCATTTTAACAAGATAGATAAGAAACCCAAACGCTAATTAATTACTGCAATGCCCACACATTCCAAATCACAAAACCCCTAATCTCTTTTGATCTTCTTCATACATCCAGATCCCATTCACCTGAATATAAAAATCAAAAAACAAATAATCAATGACTTTAACAGAGAAAATGATAAGGGTATAGGAGGGGAAGACAGAGAATCTACAACTATAATATACGGATCTCCGCTTAGATTATAGTAAAACATTGAAGATAGAAGTACAATCTGCTTCAAATTTTGCTTCTCAATTGGCCTTGTTGATTTTATCTTTGAATCCCAAAAATAATGATACCCAACTTAAACACTAGTAGATCTGGCGAAACCCTAAGATTAAAATAAAGAAATCTGACAGAAATCACTTGAATCCCCTACTCATGTCTACAAACCCTAACACACACTCCTCTGTCTATTTTCCGGCGATAACAACTGATTTAGACTAGATATAAGATGAATGAATTTTAATGGTTAGATTAGAATAATCATGGTTGTTTATTTGTGTGACATGTACAGATGAAGACATGGAAGTTATGGTAATCTTAGTCATTGTTACCATCGAAGTTCAGTTACAGAATTTACTAATTTCTTTAGTCAACGTGTTGACCTAACAGTCAATGACGGATCTAGGTACCATCCCTTAATTTTTAAAATGTTGGGTACCAAACCAATGTATTGGTCATTTGCTGGGTATCAAACGTTAAATAGCCCTTAACTTAATGGTTCCTGTGTTGGGAATAAAATAATGGGCAAAATAAGAAAGAGCATGAATATTAATAAAATCAAAAAATCTTCTTAATCTAAGAGATGAGGCTAAATATTCTTCCTTTATATTAGGGACGGAAGGAGTATATATTTAATATATATCTTGTAAGAATTTTTATTCCTAATAAGGAAAAAATATCAATTCAAGAACTACCACCATTGTAATAATTGATTTTTTCCTCTATCGACAAGTGTAAATTTAAGTTATCACGGTATTGACAAGTAAAAAGTCGAATTTTCACTGATAATAATGCTAGAAAAGATTGGTCAAAAATCTAGTTTTCATCCATAAAATATTGGTAAAAGTTTCAGTTTTCACCCTACATAATATCACCAATCCGGAAGTATATAAGTGGGACACGATGTTATCTACTTGCGAAGCTTTCAGGTTCAACGTGGGTTGGCTCCGCCAACGACTGGTAGTCATCAAGTCGGATCGTGAATGTATCATTGCCAATATAATCCCATCTTTGAAGGTCATCACAGAGGAGGAAAATGCACTGGCGGAGGAGTCAGCAAGAGTAAAGGAGATGATTCAAGACCTGAAGACCATGAATGAGAGGTTCCAGAAGAGGATGGAAGCGGTCTATAAGAGAGATTATCCATTGTTTGGAAAACTTGTTATAGAGATTTGAATTTTATGTTGTATCTTTTTTTTTTTTTGAACTAGTAGTGAATAAGTAGTTACTGGTTGATTATGGACACTTTTTTTGAATGAAATAGAAAAAAAAATTGCATTACATTGAAAGAGGAAAAATAGAGACGTCTAAGCATGGTAAGCCTTGGCCATTTGTCGTTAATTATTGATCCTTTTACATCTCCGTTTACGGTAACAACCTTGTAGTATCCGCTAGTCATTACTTTGATAACCACTTAAGGACCTTTTCATTTAGGATATAAATTTAGGGTACACATACCTTGTTGAATGTGCTTGGCCGTCTTAAGTACTATATCCCCTACTTGAAAATTTATGGGATTCTTTGTCGATAAGCCTATGTATATTTTCCATCCTTGCCTCACTTGGAAGCACATCTAACTCTGCCATCTTGGATCCTGATACTTCAGCTTCATCCCATTGAACTCCACATACGGCTACAATTTTGGCCGAGGGAACTCGGATCTCGACTGAGTGTATATCGTCAATGCCATAAACGAGTAAGTAAGGTGAAGTCCTATTGGAACTACTAGTGAAGACCAATAAGCCCATAGTGCCATAGGTAAGTGTTCATGTTATACCGTGGGGTTATCGTGTACTGTCCGGATGAGGATCGGAATTAATGTTTTGTTGGTGTTTCTACTTGTACATTCCCTTGAGGGTAGTAGAGAATGGAGAAGACTTGTGTAATGACCCGACCCTCCACCGATATTGTCCCCACTTAGCAACTGCGGTCATCAGGCAGTGTGGGGTTTTCAATGGGAAACGTTGTGTACATCTAGCAACACCTTCCCGGGAGGTCACCCATCCCTGGATTGCTTCCATCCCAAGCACGCTTAACTGCAAAGCTTTTTTCCAGCTCTAGATCCAGTTGTGCTGAAAAGGCCTCGGTGTTAGGAAATGACAAACCATTACTTATATTCCATTCGTCGAACCCTACTTGCCGAATCGGGGTATTATAACTTACCTAAAGACGTATTCATGTAGTAGATCCCTTACATGTTTATTAGCAAAGAGGGTTCCATTCCATGATGATGTGTTTGGGGACACCGAATCTGCAGATGATATACTCTTTGATAAATGCAGTGATCGCTCCGGTCGTACCTTTGAGGGGAATGACCTCTACCCATTTGGTGAAATATTATGTAGTGGTTAAGATGTATTTATGTTGTTTAGGTGAAGATGGGTTGATCTTTCCGATGAGATCTAGTCCCAAGCTGTAGAACGATCAAAAGCTACTCATTGAGTATAGTGGAAGACGAGGAGTATGAATAAGAATCCCATCGATATGACATTGGTGGCATTTCTGGACGAATACAGCTGTGTCATCTTCCATGGTAGGCCAGTAATATACTCATGAATTTGGAGAAATAGTTTTATCTTTCCTCGATGTTCCTTTTTATGCATATTTTTCATTAGTGTGAGAATTTCTGACTCCGCCAAGCATCAGAGCAAATTCCCCCCAAAACTCTTATGATACAATATTTCTCCGTGAAAGATGAATCTTTTAGCCTTCTGAATTAATCGTGCTGCCTCTCGCTTTCATGGTGGGAGGATATTCTCGCGAAGATATTGAATATATGGTTTCCTCCAGTCCCCTGCTTGGCACTTGAAACAGGATCTTTATAGTCTTAAGATTGTGTTTCCATGGTTGGCCAGTAATATCCCTAGTGTTGCAGTCGTCTATAGAGTGTCACTACTAGCGTTTGACCGCACATCTCATGATGGACACGTTGGAGTTGTCGTTGTGCCTCTTGCTCTCCCAAACATCTTGATAGTGACCATCAGAATAACAGTAATAGAGGGGCCCATATAGTAAGAATAATTTCTCCAGATCTTTTAGACTGATTTTCCTTTCATACGTCAAGTTGTTGAGTTTTTGGATTATCGGTGTTTTCCAATCATTTGTTTTGATATCTTCATAATGAGTTAGCCAAGCCGAGGACATTGTGTGCCTCTGTACAATCAAAGTCTTTTTCAATCCTTCAAATTTTAATTTGAAGGCTAGGGTTGCTAAAAAAATCAGCATGTCTGTTATTAGTGCAGCCAGTGCGAACTATCATTGCTTCAGCGAAATGAGTCAATGTCTTTGCGCCTCAGCCTTATGTGGAACTAGAGTTACTTCTTTGAGAGAGTATATTTCATTCATCTAGTTCACAAATAATTTTGAATCACCCCTTATTTCAAGGTGTGTTGCCTCATCCTTCTTGGTTAATGATAATCCTATCAATAAGGCTTCATACTCTTCTGAATTCTTAATACACTTACAGGACAATTTGAATGAATGCGAGGATAATTCGCCCACTGGTGACACTAATACTACCCCAGATCCTCCAGTGTTGTTGTTGGGAGTATCGAAGCCGTCAAAATATAACAACCAGGCTTCATCTTCTCCAGGTATGTCTTTGTTTAGCATGATAGCGCCCTCCCCTGGGAAAGTTGTGAGAAGATCTACTATTGCATGTCCTTAACTGATTTTGAAGATACACATGCTATGTCAAATTCCGACATCTGGAGCAACCATCTCGCGGTGCTTCCTTTCAAAGAGGGTTTTGATAATAAGAACCTCATGGGATCGGCTTTAGCAATTAGCATTATTTTATTGATTGTAAAAAGTGTCTAAACTTTTGGGTGGTATGAACTAATGACAAGCACGCCTTTTTCAATCTTGGGGTATCTAACCTACGCGTCTCCCAGCGTGCGGCTGAGTTAGTAAATTGGATATTTGATCCATGCATTGTGTTCCTGGGCGTGGAGGGCTCCGATAACAACATCACTGGAGGCCGTATAAAGGAGTAATAGTCTCCCTTGCATAGGGGACTTCATAACCTCTGGTGATAGTAGCAGTTGTAATTCTTGTGAAATGCTTCCTGTTGAGTGGAGGTCCAAACGAAGTCTGCTCATTTTTTTAACAAAGCCGTGAACGAAGTGACGAATTGATTTAGTCCGAGGATGAAGCAACGAATGTATAATACTTTCCCCGTAAAGCTCTTAAGCTCTTTCGTTGTCCTAGGAGACATGGTGGTAACGTCTTGTAACTTATCTGGGTCGACTTTAATCCCTTCTTCAGTTACTTGAAATTCTAGGAATTTACCGTAAGAGACACCGAAAGCAAATTTCAAAGGATTCATTCTCAATTTGTATTCACGGCATCTTTTGAATACTTGTCATAACACATTTGTTTGAGATGCTCCAGTCTTTGACTTAACCACCACATCATCGACGTAGTCTTCAAGTTGCTTGTGCATCATATCATGGAAGATTATTGTCATGGATCGTTGATAAGTGGCACTCTTTAATCCGAAAGGCATCACAGTATAATAAAAGTTTCCGATTGGATTTTGGAATGCGGTTCTACTTGCATCATGCTCATACATTTTTATTTGGTTGTAGCCGATGTAGCCATCCATGAATGAAAATACACCATGGCCACTAGTGGCATCTACGAGCATATTAATATTCATAAGTGGTAAATATTATTTTAGACAACATTTGTTTAAATACCTGAAGTTTATGCAACACCTGATTTGTCCATTTTGTTCTTAACTAGGACAACATTGGCCGGCCAAGTAGGATGCTGGATAGGTTTGATGAATCCAGCAGCAAGCAGATCCTGAAATTCGATCTTGATATGCTCCTCAAGATCGTGCATGAAGTGTCTTGGTTGTTGCTTAACAGATTTTGGAGCTGGGCACAATATGCAGGTGATGAGTGACTAGTTTTTCATCTAAACCTGGCATCCCTTCGTAAGTCTAGACAAACATATCTTGATATTTATTTAGTAAATTCACAAAGCCGTATTCGTTTCTCTAATGATAATGTCGAGCTGATGGAGATAGGCTTTGGGGTCTCTTCTACTCCAATGTTGACAACGTGGAGAGTATCGATACATAGCGTCCTCTAGTTGTCGTGTCTGTCTTGAATTTCCTCTACATACGATTCTTTGTTGTAGTTACATTCTTCTGAGCGGGGTGATTCTTCAGCGATCGCCCCTATTAATTGATAACAACAAGGTTGTAGGTATATGAAATTTCCCTCGGTGTACACTACGACCTCTTTGTATAAGAGCGGGTTGAGCTCTTGGTCATAAGAAGTTTGTGTTGGAGGAGACCCATTTTGGACTTCGTGACTTTGTCTTAGATGAAAACCCATCAGCTTCCTCGATTGATACCCAATCAGGTAGCTGTGTACTACAAGTCTTGTTGAGTAAGTCAGGTATGATATCCATTGGTTCAAAAAATTCGGCCTGATGCCGCTATGCGAACAATTTTCTCATTAGGTATGGTCTTCATACACTGGTGGTAAGTTGAAGGAATGACCTTATTATTGTGGAGACAGGATCGTCCCAACATCATGTGATAGTCAGGTCCCCTTTCATCATTTTTGATCGAATCGACCCCACTTTCAGATCAAAATAGACGTTTTCATAGTTGTTGATCTTGTTCCCCTCGAAATCTTTCATCACAACAGGGTGATGAACGATCTTACTTTGCTGGACTCTGGCTGTTCTGAGAATTTTGAGAGGAATGATGTTGGCAGCGGCACCCGTATTGATGAGTACTCTTTTGAACTCAAAGTCTTGGATGCGAGTACTCACATATAAAGCCATGATGTGACCTTCCTCGGCCATCATTTCTTCTTCGGTGAATGTAATGTAATTTATAGAAGTATCAGACCCCAAGAAAATACTCCTGAAATCTCAGAGGGAGCCAAGTATGTTCGAAAGCAATACATTTGAGAGCAGCAAAAGTATCCACCCTTTGATTTTTTGAGAAATGCAAAAGTTCACATAAATTTTTAATGTAGTAAAACTCTAGTTATGATGAGGGGAAGGATTATTCGTTGAGGCGCCAGTCCCCAAGTATGATTATTCGAATCCCACACTTTACCCGAGAACGCATTGTCGCCTTAGTTGCTCCACCAACGCATGAAGGGAGACAAGCATCTCCTTTTGTGTGCCCTCTAGTCTTGTTAGGGTCCTTGTAAGAGTTTCCAGTCTCCACATTATTCTCGTCATGATAAGGTGAGGTCCGAGTGCTATGATTTCTTCTAAAGCGTATCCAGAGGGAGGAGTATTGGTGGCGTCGATGGTGTTAGAAAGGGAAGTACTAAGAGTACCGCCATTAATATTGGTAGAATTAATATTAAAATCGGAAACTGTTAAATTCAACCTGAGACCAACTATTTTTGAAGAAGATAATTTTCTGTAACCGAGATATTGATCTCCCAGTATGGCCGCCAAAATATTATAGTGGAAAAACAAATAAATGGTGAAAGAGTAAATCGTAAAAATACGAGAGATCAAAATCGCACAAGGCTAGTGTAAACCAAGAAGATGGTCGTTCAAGCCTTGCTTCAGTCACAACAAAGGATAAGGGTTGAACTTAGGGAGGAAAGCAGAGAAAGAGCGAGATTAGATCTTGGTGAGTTCGAGTCGGAGAACTAGAATCTCTGTATCAGAGTTCAAGTTGAGAAGGTGAAGTTGTTTATGATAGTCTGATGAACTTTGATAAACTTGTTGTCTCCAAGTTGTGTGGTTGTTCTGTCTGTTGAAATAGATGAAGTGCTCTATTTATAGTGTTTGAACTCTTGATCTCGTAATAAGTGGAAGAGATAGAGAGTAATTAAGTGGAGAACATTGTTAAGAACATGCTTATTATTGCTGGGAAAATTCTAGAAGCCTTTAGATGGTGGGTTTTTGACAAGGGTAAAATAGTAAAATTATGTCTCAAGACTCGAGTTTGAGAAATATTAAACCTCAAGATTCTTCAAAGAGTTTTTAGGCAGGTGCTGATCCCTGTCCTCTCTTAGGTGCTTATCCATGTCCTCTCTCAGGTGTTTATCCATGTCCTCTCTCAGGTACTTATCCATGTTCTCTCACTATATGTATGGTCAGCTATATATGCGATCAAAATTACTTACGTCATTACTCATGCTCAACTGAACAATATTGACTCATTAAAATACCTATATAGCTTTATATAGAAGCTACATACGGGTTTACTTGATTAAAGTACCACAGTTGTGCTTAGATACCAAGTCAAATTGTGCTAAACACAATTCTATAGCTTATACTAGATAAATTTAGGCATGTCCACGTCAATCCTTGCTTAAATATTAAATCAATGACATAAAGATTCATTATCTAACATCCAAGACGCAAGCAAATAGCCCAGAGGCCTAAAAACACGTTTTTTACATTAAGCTCATCAGGTGCAATTCTACACTGACATGTACAAAGTCGTGAGCTGGGATAAATTGGTAATGAATCAAGAGATGAGTAATATACTAAACTCTTTGTATGGATGTTCTCTAAAACATACTAATAATCACATCAATCGGAAAAACGATCTAAGAGATATGATCAAAACACTCAACTATCTCATCGCTGAAAAGTTCTTGAATTCTTCCTGACTTTTTACTGTTTCGTCTTTTTGAAGCCTTATATGACATCAAAACTTAAAATCTTCTGCGATAGGAGATAGCTGGTTGTTTTGGCATGAAAAGTTTGGGTAAATCATCGAAAACAAACTTCGTATGAAGATTTTACATCGTTTTCAGCAAAACCTCTAAATCTGAATTTTCTAACGACGAAATTTCACAAGAAATCTCTTATCCATCCAAGTCCAAGGGGCTGATGCCCCCTTACTGTAGTGGTAAAATATCCCGATACATGTGGCAATATCTAAAAATAAAGGATCACGATATTAAGATGACAGTGAAGCACTAAAGAGGATCACTTGGTCTAACATAGTTGACGAAGTATCTACCACATCAAATCAGGATGACGACACGTGTAAAGCAACGGGAGGAATCAACAACCAAGTTTGAATGAGGATACAAGGTATTAAATGTTGCTACAAAGCACGCTTGATGTGATCATAAGTATTTGATTCACCTGACACAACTTGTGAGAAAGCTTTCGCTTCGGACCAGGATCAAGAGAAGAACCCAGTTCGTACTTCGGGAGGCAGCTGCAGTGAAGCGAAGAAGCACGAAGCCAATCAGTAGTAATCAGAAAGAGAGTCCAGTCATGGCGTTAGGTGGATCTGACCCTAGTCCCCGAATCAGAAGACATCAGCTTGGATGTACATGTTCAACATTGTAGTTTGGTTGTATGAGCCTTTTGCCTATAAATATTGAACTCAACCAAGAAAGAGGGGCATGATATATCATTGAGAGGGAGAGATATAGCATGTTTAAGAGATTTACTTTGAGTGTTCTTGAGTTAGAGTGAATTCATACATTTGTAAGTTTAATCTTTCCTAAATAACATCAAGCATTTTACCCCCGTGGACGTAGGTAATCATACCGAACCACGTATTTCTTTTGTGTGAATGTTACTATTTTGTTCTTAGTTTATTTGTTTATGTACTTGCTTTAGAATGAAAGATTAGATATGGGTAGTTAGATTTTACACAACTACATTTTGGCGCTAGAAACAGAGACTGTTATTATCTTGTTGAGTGTCTTTGTGGTTGAATATTTCACAGAACAACGAGGTCTACAAGCTCCAAAGTGTCACTGACCTTTGTTGAAACTAAAAAGACTCCTGATGAAATTATTTTATGTTGTTTTTTACTCAGTTAACACCTAATCTCTTAAATCTGTGAGCTCCAAAGCGTCACTGACCTTTCTTGAAGCTATAAGATTCTTATTGGGATTACTTAGGTTATTCTTTATATCAATATTAACTGATCTATAAGCTCCAAGACATATATGATATATGGTTAGAAGCCAAATTGGATTTAGGTTGTTCAAAGTTTGAGAAATACCATAGGTGTGTAAAGTGTTAAGAGCTTTATCTTTCTCTGATATGATATAAAGGTATTTATGTGGTAAAGAAGAGGTTTTGCTCAAAGAACGTATAAGCTAATTGTTACTGAAGAATTGCTATGAACTGATTTTTCCTTTTTTTACAAAGATTTAAAAGACATTTATTCATTTCTCTTTCAAAACCCTAAAAGGAATTTTGCTATTTTACTTAAAGAAACAACGGTGGAATCCAGTTTTTAGAAGAATGTGAGGGTCATTTGAATCCTAAGTCATTCAAATGATCTAAGCATAACCACTAAGGGCAAAATCTAAACTTTTAAGGCTCATTGGAAATATTGAGTCCAAAAGAAAAGAAGTTAAGATCATATGAAAGCAAGATCTTAGGTAAAGAGGTGTTTTTGTATCTTATTTTAGAACCGCTAAAAGGATCTTTCAGTCACGGAAGACGGCAAGTCGACCAATTACCACCTACCCAGTAACAGACGAAAGCATACTTGCACTAAAAGTTAACTAAGACAAACCTAGTATTTTGGATAAGACGTTCTTTTCCAAAAAAAATCGCATGGACCACAACAAATCTTTTTTAGAGGCACAAAACTCTGACATAAAACAGAAGTTACCCCTGAACACTGACATTATAGTTACCAATTGTTGGACATAGGGATTAGAACCTGACAAAATAATCTTTTAAAATATTCTTCATTTCTTAAAATAGGCTGTAATGAGTTTGTGTCTTTTCTCTTATGGACGTAGGCCATCGTTGGGGAAAGGTATGAATCGATAGCAAGTTCATCAGCACCAGCGCAACAACTGTAAAGTCGGGCAGCAGCAGAAGCAAGCCAGCAGGAAGGAATCACAACATCGGGACAGGAAAGCAACCCAAATCTGAGACAAATCTTAAGGAGGGAGGTACGGTCCGAGATACCGCCAGTAAATGAGGAGATTCACCCCGCTCAGGGAAATAATGGACTTATTATGGAAAACCAAGGGTGCCCAAGCAAAGGAGAGTACCCCCCCCCCCCCCCTCCATATGGACTGTCAGCCTCGGATAGTGAAAAAGATCAGACTAGAAGAAGATCTCACAAAGAAAAGCATAGGATGATGGCAGAGACAGCACGAAAGGCAGCAGCCGGGGAAGAAGCAGAAAGACAACATCATATCATGTTGGGGAAGATGTATCTAGTTGAAGGAAATAGTGATCTTAGGAGGGACAACACATCTAGTCACGAAAGCACAGACGTGACTCTAGCTAGAATCCTAGCAAACCAACAGAGGAAGGAAGAAATGATGAGGGCACTTGAACGAAGGAATATAATCCTAGATTAAGAGAATAATTTGCATCGTGACAAAGGAGCGGACACGAGAGGTTGCCAAATGAATACCCCAGAGATGAATCCAGTGATAACACACACTCAGCAGCAAGTGGTACTGTCTGAATAACCCCTAGTCTGGGAAGGACACCCGAGCCGATTCATCCCAGAGAGCCATCTCCAGAACCTGAGCCGCAACTTAGGAGGTATTATGGAGTCAGAAAAGAATCAACGTACGAAGAAGAGCCAAGGAAAGAAAATCGAAGGTGTGGTCAGAGCATGTCGGAAAAGTTCAAGAATCTAGAAGCAATGATCAAAAAGATGGTAGGAAAGGGAGACAACGATAAGCTAGTTCAAGTTATAACAGAAGCCGAAAAAATACCATTCACCAAAAGATTGTCAAGAGCGGAGTTTCCCACGAAGTGTACTCTTTCTACCTTCGCATCCCGATTCGATGGAACAGGAGATGCAGTAGAGCACATCAAGATATATGGGATGACTCTTTTGCAATGGAAGCATAACGACACATTGATGTGTAAATTTTTCCCTGCGAGTCTAGACGGAGAAGCAAAAACTTGGTTCTATTCACTTTCTCATGGATCGATTGGGACCTATCAAGAATTAATTGAGATCTTTCTAGAAACTTATATGCATAACAGTAGCGCCAGACCGAGCATGAACAAGTTATTTACATTGGCTAGAGGACTCAAGTAGTCACTTCGATCTCTAACAGATAGGTGGAGAAATCTATGCACAGAGATTGGAAAGGTACCGGTTGAGCAGCAGATTCTCGGGTTTGAAAACTCCCTAGGAAAGACAGACCCAGTTTATGTGGCCATTTATAATGAGAAGCCTCATACTCTAAAGGAGATTATAAAATTGCAAGAGCATTACATTGCTCTCGAAAAAATACAAGAAGGGGTACAGGAGATACAAGGAGGGGTACATGAGATGAGGGAGCCAGCTCAGACTACAAGTGTTATCCCGTACCCAGAGTCTAGAAGGGTAGAAAAGAGGGGAGAACGTTATGACAAGGCTACGACTTCAAAGGTCTGGGTTCCGAAAGGAAAAAGACCACGATTCGAAGATAAAACACATGCACTGCTAAATGCACCTTTGGAATAAATCTTCAAGGAAGTAGAAAAGAGGGATGACATCCATTATCTCCGAAGTCGAGGGGTGCAATATGAAAGAACCAAAGATCATCTTGACTACTGTGTTTACCGTTAGTTCAGGGGGAAATCCATTAATGATTGTCGAGACGTGAAAGAAATTGTGCAACACCTAATTCGAGATGAATTTTTGCAGAAGTATGTCCAGGCTCAACCAACATCAACCGAAGCACCAGTGCATCAAGTAAGAATTCAGAGAGATGTTAGGGTCTTCCAATGCAACACGATTTCCCACTCTGTAACTCAAAGTTTTCATTTAAGAAGTGGAATCATATCGCGAATTCACAAGCGAGATCACTCTGGAAAGGAGATCTACAGTGTTTCCAAGACTATGGATCCATTGATGATGCTCATCCAATATCGTTTTATGCCAAAGATGTGTCGATGAATGGAGAATCGCATGGAGAACCCTTAGTGATTAAGTTGATGATAGAAGAGTGGGGTATGAAGAAGATCTTAGTCGACAGAGACAGTTCTGTAGAGGTCCTATTCTATGATACATTCAAAAGGATGGGCTTATCAGAGGATATTCTTATCCATTCCACATACAGCATATACGGATTCAACGGATCAATCATCAGGCCCAAGGGCAAAGTAACACTAAGAGTATCGGGGGAAGAATATCTGGACACCATCAACACCTTCTGTGTTGTGGATGTGGTTTCACCGTATGAATCCATAATCAGGAGACCATAGATCACGAGAATCAAGGGCATATCATCAGCAACTAAGGTTTCCAACCCCGATGGGAGTGGCAGAAGTAGTAGGTGATCCCCAGGTTGTAAAATTTTGTATTCAAGTAGATATCCAGCAGAACGAAGAAAGGCGAGCCAGAAATAAAAGAGACAAGAATCGAATCCAGAGAGAAAAACACCAACAGGAATTAAAAGAGATGTTGGCATTAGCTCAAGAAATCGGAAAGGACAGTAAAGGCTAGACTGCATAGCGATTACATTCTATGAACCCTGTCGAGGAACCTAAACCACATTTCACGGCTCTGGAGCCAACCCATGACCTCAACATCGGGATGGAGGATGAGCTGAAATTTGTAAAGATAGGTTCGTTGTTAAATTAAGAACAAGTCACGAATATGAAGACACTTTTGCAAGAATATATTGACGTATTCTCGTGGAACATGGAAAAAATGGAGGGAATTGAACCAAACATCTATTTCCATCACCTGATAATCGATCAGAAATTCAAGCCTATTCGGAAGAAGATGGGGAGGATCGCACCGAACTACAGGCTTCAGTGGAAACTAAGTTAAAAAAGATGCAATCGGCAGGAATCATCCGAAACACATAATATCCTGAGTGGATTTCAAATATGGTGATTGTACCAAATACGAATGGAGGGGTACGAATCTGTATTGACTTCAGTGACCTTAATAAAGCATGCCCGAAGGATAGTTTCCCACTCCCGAGTATAGATCAACTGGTTGATGCAATTAATGGTCACGAGGCACTAACCCTCATGGATGGATACTCTGGGTACAACCAGATCCCTCTGGCGCTAGAAGATCATGAGCACACAACATTCTTTACACCTAAAGGACTTTGCTGCTACACAAAGATGTCATTCGAACTGAAAAATGCAGGGGAAACATACCAATAACTAGTAGAGGACATGTTCAAGGACTGGATTCACATAACCACTGAGGTATATGTAGATGACATGCTGGTCAAGAGCAAAGTAGCAGTGGATCATATATCCGACCTCAAAAGGATATTTGATTAGATGAGAAAATATAAAATGAAAATTAATCCCGCAAAGTGTATATTCTGGGTAACTTCAGGAAAATGCTTGGCCCATATCATCACAAAAAATGGCGTTGAAGCATATCCCTACAAGGTTCGCGCCATCCTCATAATGTCATCACCAAAATCTGTAAAGGATGTCCAGAGATTAAATGGATATTGGCGGCTTTGAGCAGATTCGTCTCGAAATCCTCAGATAAATATAAACCCTTCTTCGCTACTTTGAGAAAAGGGGATAAGTTTAAATGGACAGATGAATGCGAAGAGGCATTTCAAAAGATTAAGGAACATCTCGCGAGGCTGTCTGTATTGAAGAGACCAGACCCGAATGAGGTTTTCACCATCTACCTAGGAGCTACAGCCCATGCCATTAGCGTTGTATTGGTCAGGTGCGAGGGTTCATTGGATAAGCCTCAGCAAAACCATGACAACAAACGAGAAGAATTACACTAAGATTGAGCAGCTAATCCTAGCTTTGATCTATACAACACAAAAACTAAGGACCTACTTCCAAGCCCACCGAATTCGGGTCCTAAACAAATCTACCATAAAGTCGGTTCTAGACAATTCTTCTAGATAGGACGAATCTCTAAGTGGGGAGCTCAGATCAAGTAGTTTAATGTTTTCTACGAAATACGCACGACAATCAAATCACAAGTCATCGCTGATTTCTTAGATGACTTTCCCCTAGAAGAAGAAGATGAGGTAGAAGATATCCCCGGGATGGAGGAGGAAGATGATGAGTCAACAGGACTTCTGGAGAGCTGTCATCCCCGAAAGTGGGAAGTGTTCACAGATGGCTCCTCCAACGATGACGAATCAGGACTAGGCATAGTATTCACAACACCAAAGGGCATGAAAATTGTCCACTCTTTAACACTCAAATTCAAGGCCAGTAACAATGTCACCAAATACGATGCAATAATCCATGCTCTAAGAATCATCATATAATTGGGATTGACGGAAGTAAGGCTTACCAGCGACACTCAATTACTGATAAGAAGAGATTACTAGACTTTAGAACCTTGCCTACAAAAGTACCTGAAACTATCCCAACATTACATGAGCCGAATTCAAGTATCAAACTCAGAAACATCTGCAGAAGAAACAACAGACATGCAGATGCTTTGTCTTACATCGACTACATGCTAAAACATCCAACGGTGAAAGAAATTCGAGTCGGAAGAGTACTCACCCCCTCCATATCTAATTTTGAAGATAATAGAAAATCATTAGCCATAGTCGGATCAAGTCCATACGAATCTGGTGATTGGAAAGAGACCATCCATCGATATCTCGAGTTGGGAGATTCGCCTTACATAAAATCAAGAGCATGCCAGCTAATTACCATCTTAGGGATAGAATCTTGTACATACAGTCTTTCTTGGTACTATTGCTCAGATGTCTTGGCAAGGAACAAGGGCACCAGATTCTGGTTGAGTTACATTATAGAGATGCAGGCAATCACAGCTCGGGGAGGAATCTAGCTCAGAGGGAAAAGACTATGGGATACTTCTGGCCTTACATGCATGAAGATGCAAAGCATATGGCGAAGTTCTGCGAGGAATTTCAAAGATTCGGGAAGAAAATCCGTGCACCATCCACATCATTGAATTCAGTGAATATCGTGGGACCACTCCACAAATGGACGCTTCAGCAAAAGTACCTTATTGTGTATAATGATTACTTCACCAAATGGGTGGAAGCAGCTGCACTAAAGCATATTCGTGACAAGGATGTTTTCAAGTTCCTATTTGAGAACATCATCTGCCGGTTTGGGATTCCCGCTGCAATAGTGTCAGATAATGGGAAACAGCTGCAAGGGACCAACATAGACTTGATGATTAACACTTACCAGATCAAGAAGAGAAAGTTCACACCCATATACCCCTATAGTAACGGCAAGTTGAGATCACAAACAAGACCATAACCGATAATTTAAAGAAAAAGTTGGATTGTCACTATCGAGATTGGTGTGAGCAACTGCATAATATCTTGGGCTTACCAAACCACAAATACGGAAGTCACAGTTCAATCACCTTTCATTCTCACATATGGGACCGAAGCAATCTTGCCAATAGAGGTAATAATTCTCACAACAAAGTCAGAGGCTTGGATGAAGAACCTTATGATGTAACTTTAGATAATGGTAAATAAGGGTTTGTTTCTCGAACTTGTGAAGACTGAATTTAGATTTTAATAAACTAATTTTTTAAACTACAAATATGCACAAAAGATGAAAATGATATTCACAAATTACTAAGGTTATGGATTTCACCATTAACCAATTAAGGTGATTCAATCTACTCAATATTCATGCAATTCTTTCGTTTAATTTGATTCTAAAATATTGCAATAAGTAGATTTCTAAAATAACAATTGTATAACAAAAGCATGGAATATCTAAACCCTAGGCAAAGCATATACCATCTAACAAAATCACAACTGCTTAATAAAAATCATTTAATCAAATTTTTAATCAAGGCAAATAATCATAAAAGAAATTGCAAAAGTTAATTAAAATATAAATGTACCACTTTTATTGAAACAATGGCTTCCTCCCTCACCTCAGCAAATGAAGTTTAGCTCCTCATGTTGAAAACATTCTCAAAATACTCATTCATGGCTCAAAAAGGTGTTTTCAAGAGGAAAAATAATTGACACAGAAAGTTTGCTACGGATATAAATGTTACAGAGAAGAAAAGATATTGTTGCTAGCTGTTACAAAAGAGCTGACTTCACAAGAATAGGCAACGGGGATACACAGGTACGGTAACGATTTATTCAAACTTTTGGCAATATTTTCTTCATCTTCTTCATCATGATCATCACGAGCAGAATTTCTGATTCTTGATTATGAGTTTTTGGTCTCTCCAGACCCCCCCTTCCTCTATGATGATTCGAAACCTCTTTTTATACCCACAGAACCCTACAAATCTTCACTTTAATCCTCAACAGGATCATCTTTTAATGGTGGTTATTCCCGATAATTTTCGGTGATTTTTTTTTCTGATTCTTGGATGATTCTGTTATCTTGTAATTACTCCAAAATATCTTCTTGATTATTACTTGATTTATCCCGAGCATAATACCTTCACAGAACCTCTACAGATTTCTCATTTAATCCTCAACAGGATATCCCGATAGTTTATTTTTTTCTCCTGATTCACCGAGAATCAAATATCCGCCGTGATTTGGTCGTGATTTTGTTGTAGTGAATCATGCACATGATAGGGAAGAATATTTCCCTTCTTAACTGTACAAAATCCCAAGATATCACGTATTAATCTACACAGTTGAGTGAAAATATTTCCCCGCCAAAATGAATTTTTGAACCGTAAAGAAGGGGGTGCCCATATCCAATGTTCGGGTGCCTTTATCAAATTTTGGGTGCCTTTAGTAGCTTTTAAGCTCATTTTTTCCATATTTATTTATTCCACCAAAGTACCTGTAATTACATAAAATCACACTATTAGCACAAAATCAAGCTCTATCAATGAACAACTTGAGGACAAATTAGACACGAAAACGTGTCTATCAAATACCCCCAAACTTATTTTTTGCTAGTCCTCGAGCAAATCTAATAAAAACAAATTCTAACTCACTTTCGCAGGCATCGCGATTGCACTTAGTGTGTGCAATAAGCTTTTAAACCCCTAGGTGTCCCTAGTGGACGAGTTTTGTCTCGTGAGGGTTTACAAGAGGTGTACCCACAAAACTCTTACTCCAAACCCTAGCTACCTGTGAACGATTAAGGGGAAACACTGAACAAACTATTTGGTTGGCGTACTAAGTTCTTCGGCTATGGAATCATTACCCTATATGAGTCCGATTGATGTACGCGAGTCTGCACTCAGCATACTAAAATTCATACAAGGATTCAAAACTCTACTTAGATAATTGTTCAACCACGATACTCAAAATCTATCAAAGTTCAATCACATGAAAAGATTAGAAGATGGATATAGAAAAAATGAAGTTTGCGTGTGTTGACTAAGGTGAACGGTGTTTCCCATATCTGTTTGAAGGCTAGTGCCAGGATGAATGGATTGAGATACGGTCCCACTAGTCTTACTAATTATCGACTCAGCTGGTATATACAAGGGTCCCAGCGGTCGATTTATTGAAAATATTATAGTTCTCATGGATCCTGCATTCCACGCTTGCTTAGGCGACGGAGACAGGGAGAACACACATGTATTGCTATCAAAATGTAAATCTTTTTTTTTTTTTTTGAAAATAATAATCTAACTTATATAATAATGGGGCTTGATCTCAAACACTTCATCCTGGCAGTGGTAACAATTTGATACTGGTGTCCCACCAAATCACTTAGAGAAACACAAAAATTGCAAAAATTAAAACAGAGAGTGATATGGTCAAGATAGATTCCGAGATATGGTGACAACTATCATGTTATTTCTAACACCTGAGCTAGGAATCCTTTTATGAATAGACCATTTAGCTGGGCACACCAATTCCTATAGAAAAAGAATTAAGTTTCCATCTACCTAGAATGGTTAGTGTCACCCTGAATTGTTCACAAGTTTCTAGACTCTAGAGTTTAAAATTGCAACTAAAAGTTTCTCCCATACCCCCAAACTTAAATCTAACATTGTCCTCAGTGTTCTAAAAATAAATGATAAAAAGCATGAACAAGGAGAAACTGTTACCACTTGAAGAAAAGGATAAAGAAGGATATTACCGTGTTGCATGAGCATGGCTTACCTCCCAAGAAGTGTTAAGTTTAATGTCTTCAGCCAGACAAAGAAAAGATTAGCCATAACTTACGGACCATATAATAATAACCTGAAAAGTTATGGGTCCCTAACGTCAATCAGATTTGACCAGAACAGTTGACCACAATTGAAAACACGAAAGTGGTGGTCATTCTTGAGAAAATGTGTCGGTTCTAATTTCCTATAAAAAGTAGGTTTAGTTCCAAACTCTAGTAACTGACACATTTGAAATTCATACGTTCCCACATATGGAAGAAAATATTTTGGTGGGAAAACAAAGTCAATATTGGCATCATCGCCTGGGTAAACCACATCAACCAGAGGATGGGTTTCTAACAACTGAACTTCTTTTTGGACATAATTAGGCTCAAGAAAAAGTGTATGAAGATAATCTCGCAATATGGTAGAGGCACAAATGTCAAGTCCCAAGTGAGGGACTTTAATAAGGGATACTTGACAATCACAAGAAACATCGATACCCCCAAACTTAGTGTGAAAACTACTCTCAGATGGAATCAAAACTATTGGTTGGATTCTAGGGTCTTTAGGGTCAGAACTACACTCAGCTTCTTCTATAGGAGGAAATAAGGTAGACTTATAAACTGGTAAAGGTTCACACTTAGCTTTCCAAATATTATAGGTGTTCATCAAAGGGACAGAATCTAACAAAGTATTCACCTCATTAATAACACTATCATCGTCAACATCAACCCCAAAGTGGGCTAGGCACTTCTCTAATGGATCTTCTAACGAAGTGTTTGGTAAAGATTTTTGAACTGAAGTACTAGTTATATTCACTTCTTCTAAATCATAGATCTCACAAGAAGGTTGTCTACTCATACTAAAAAGATTCAGTTCAATAGCAATTTTACCAAAAGAAATATTAATTATTCCATTCCCATAATTGATGACGATATTATTTGTAGCTAAAAAGGGATGACCTAAGATCACTAGTACTTGAGCCTCTGGGACTTGAAAAGGTTGGGTGTCTAAGACATCAAAATCCACTGGGAAACAATTCTATCAACCTGAACCAAATCATCCTCTATTACGTTAAAATTCTCTATGAGTCTATCATCTTCGTCAGAGACTATTGTCTTCGAGTCGTTAGACTCCAAATCACTAGTCTCAGGACAAACTTGTTCCTCTAAAACATCATCATACTCATAAGAACAAGGAAATATTACTTCGTCCAAAGTAATGTTATCTCTAGTCAAATCCTCTTCCTTTTGAATAGGTGAATAATCATTAATATTATTAGGATTTAAACTAGAGACAACATTATTATCATTATGTTCAATTTCCTCGTCATTATGACTACGGATTTCTTCATCAACATTATAATTATATGAAGATGTTTGAACTTTTTCTAAATACGTAGTGTCTTCTATTCTAACCTCGTCCTCTAAATTAGGTAAATATTCATCATTATTATCAAGGGTAAAAGTGAAAACACTGTATTGGCAATTAAGATCATTTTGAGCAATATTATTCTTTGCAGATATTTCATTCATACTTAACATGAACCTATTTCTATCCTCAATCATCTGTTTGTTATTTTCAGCTATTTGCTTGTTATACTCAGCTATCTGCTTGAGGGATTCTTCTAGAGAAAGAGTTGGACTACTAATTGTTTTCCCCACACTTAATGCCAAACTATTTGTTATCTCAGATAGCTTCTTGAGTGATTCTTCTAGAGGTGTAATAGGTTCATGATGAGTACTAGGTTGCAACTGCTCTAGGTCATCCCTCCAAGATAAAGAACTCGAATTTTGCTCATTTTCATGTTCAAAAGACGGGTGCATGTATGAATAGTAATTGGTATCACCTTGGTATGAACCATAACCTTCAGAAGGTTGGTAGTGGTCCCAAGTACTATCCACACTATGTTGATAGGATGGATAATGTCTATTTTGAAATTCAATCGGATATTCATTGTATTGGTCATCATAATACCAGTTCGACATTTTCTAAAAAAAATCCTAATAAATTTATAAAAAAATCTAAGAAAATAAATCCTAACAGGAAGGGGTTCTAAACATACACAAACAAGGCCGACTCAACCAAATCAAACCTACTGAATCTAGCAAACAAAAAGCATGATGGCTCCACTTAGATTGTTTCTAGACCAGCTTCTATTCTTCCAAAAGGAAACTGGTTACAGTTTTAGCAAATCTCTTAGAACGATCTGAATTAGATTAAGTCGAATAGAAGCAGGATAAGCTCTAAGGAGCTTTGATAACCCTGCTTCTTTGGCAACTTTTCCCTGAGTTACAAGGCGGCTCTAATCAACTTAAAATAATCATCCTGAACTTTAAGTTATGCTAACAAAGTAACCAATATAGTCCTTTTGAATGATTTTCCAATAAGCTCGTTACCCTATGGGTCTCTTTCTAGTCAAATTTTAGGCTTAGGTTCGCGTTAGGTAACGTGTTCCTAAAGCGGGCAAGAAGAAAACGGTGATGAAATCCGAGTCCTTATCTTATATGGCCAGTCCTTGCCCTTTACTAGAAAATTAATTCCGTATTCAAGTCCTCAACATATATGCATTACGAAGGAATACAGAAAACCCACTGACAGGGGATTCGTGGGTGGTTAGAGTCTTACCTCCCGTACCAGACGGGGGATGAATCGGTTGTAGTCGACTCAGGCCACCGACTCCTATGTCAGTGTACGAACCCGAGGGGCCGAGACAATATCGTAATTTTCGTCCTTCCTTGTTACAGTTTATATTTAAATACCCTTCCGTAGGTTTTAAAAATTAATAATAAAGTTCAAAAGTTCAAAGTCCAAAGTCCAAAAATAAGAAAAAATAAAAATACCTAAAATAATTACAAAAATAATAAGAATTTCCTAATACTATTTTCTAAAAAGAAAAATAAAAACCCTAAAAAAAAATAAACTAAAAAAAAAAATCAAAAAAAAATCTTGTCTTCTTGTTCCGTTCTTTTCGATTTGTCTTTGACTCCAAGTCTTTAATCAATTAATATACTCTTTAACTCCAATTTCTTTTTGATCCAAAACCTGTAATACAAAGAAAATACCCAAAAACGTAAAATAGAACAAATAAAAATAAATAAAATAAAAATATAACTAAAAACTAATTAACCTAAAAAAAAATCTAAAAACAATTCTAAAAACAAGTCCGCGTCGGCGGCGCCAAAAATTGATGTAATTTTAGATAGTGGTAAATAAGGGTTTATTTTTCGAACTTGTGAAGACTGAATTTAGATTTTAATAAACTAATTTTTTAAACTACAAATATGCACAAAAGATGAAAATGATATTCACAAATTACTAAGGTTATGGATTTCACCATTAACCAATTAAGGTGATTCAATCTACTCAATATTCAAGCTATTCTTTCGTTTAATTTGATTCTAAAATATTGCAATAAGTAGATTTCTAGAATAACAATTGTATAACAAAAGCATGGAATATCTAAACCCTAGGCAAAGCATATACCATCTAACGAAATCACAACTGCTTAATAAAAATCATTTAATCAAATTTTTAATCAAGGCAAATAATCATAAAAGAAATTGCAAAAGTTAATTAAAATATAAATGTACCACTTTTATTGAAACAATGGCTTCCTCCCTCACCTCAGCAAATGGGGTTTAGCTCCTCATGTTGAAAACATTCTCAAAATAATCATTCATGGCCCAAAAAGGTGTTTTCAAGAGGAAAAATAATTGACACAGAAAGTTTGCTACGGATATAAATGTTACAGAGAAGAAAAGATATTGTTGCTAGCTGTTACAAAAGAGCTGACTTCAAAAGAATAGGCGACGGGGATACACAGGTACGGTAACGATTTATTCAAACTTTTGGCAACATTTTCTTCATCTTCTTCATCATGATCATCACGAGCAGAATTTCTGATTCTTGATTATGAGCTTTTGGTCTCTCCAGACCCCCCCTTCCTCTATGATGATTCGAAACCTCTTTTTATACCCACAGAACCCTACAAATCTTCACTTTAATCCTCAACAGGATCATCTTTTAATGGTGGTTATTCCCGATAATTTTCGGTGATTTTTTTTTCTGATTCTTGGATGATTCTGTTATCTTGTAATTACTCCAAAATATCTTCTTGATTATTACTTGATTTATCCCGAGCATAATACCTTCATAGAACCTCTACAGATTTCTCATTTAATCCTCAACAGGATATCCCGATAGTTTATTTTTTTCTCCTGATTCACCGAGAATCAAATATCCGCCGTGATTTGGTCGTGATTTTGTTGTAGTGAATCATGCACATGATAGGGAAGAATATTTCCCTGTCTTAACTGTACAAAATCCCAAGATATCACGTATTAATCTACACAGTTGAGTGACAATATTTCCCCGCCAAAATGAATTTTTGAACCTTGAAAAAGGGGGTGCCCATATCCAATGTTCGGGTGACTTTATCAAATTTTGGGTGCATTTAGTAGCTTTTAAGCTCATTTTTTCCATATTTATTTATTCCACCAAAGTACCTGTAATTACGTAAAATCACATTATTAGCACAAAATCAAGCTCTATCAATGAACAAATTGAGGACAAATTAGACACGAAAAATACTCACCAAGCTTGACGATCTGAAAGAGGCACGAGATATTGCACTCCAGAAAATGGAGAATTATTAGACAAGGTTATGAAGAGAGTATTCCAAGAAGGTTCGTCCGAGAGAATTCCACACTGGACAGTTGGTTCTAAGAGAGATTCCATAGTACGAAAGAGAAAAGGAAGGAGGGAAGTTAGCACCCAGATGGGGAGGTCTGTACACAATATTGTCAAAGGTTGGATAAGGTGCTTACAAGTTACTCAAGCCAAATGGGAGGGAGATGGATCATCCTTGGAACATAAGAC
The DNA here is from genome assembly GCA_023531435.1 of Papaver californicum. Lineage (NCBI taxonomy): Eukaryota > Viridiplantae > Streptophyta > Magnoliopsida > Ranunculales > Papaveraceae > Papaver > Papaver californicum. Next base: position 646,515 of record JAJJMC010033691.1, on the reverse strand, counting down.
ATTTGCAGTTATATTATCCTTAAGAGGTAAGTCACGGTTACAAAATGGATCATTCGTACTTGGGACAAGGCACGTCCTTCTCCCGAGGTGATCTGAGGATCCTAGTACCTCCCAGAGTCGAAGGGGTTGCCTTGAGACTGATTATGGTAACCCCACGAACCACGAGGTAAAAAATGGATCATTCGTACTCGGGACAAGGCATGTCTTTCTCCCTAGGTGATCTGAGGACTCTGGTACCGCCCAGAGTCGAACGGGTTACACAGAAACTAATTACGGTAACCCCACGACCCACGAGGTCAAAAATGGATCATTCATATTTGGGTTAAGACACGTCTTTCTCTCGAGGTGATTTGAGGACTCTGGTACCGCCCAGACTCGAAGGTTCCACCTAGAGACTAACACAGGTGGTCCCATGACCTAGGCCTCGAGGTCAATCGATATGAGAAAGGGTTCCTTACGGTTAAGTTGCAATAGGTCATTCATACTCGGGCAACCGAGTAAGCCCTTATGTGGCCTAGACCCTAGAATAGAACATTTATCAAACTTAATACATTTCATTGACTAGAACCTATCAATGATGAGATATCTTAATCGGGATATAGCATCGGGCTCGGTGATCCTCCCTTTTATGGATATCGAATAAATGGGATAACATAGTTATCATATGAAAATTAACAGAACCATGAAAAAGATGACACATGCAGGTTTCCAAAGGTGTGCATAAATAAACCAAAAGGAAAGTAGCAGGAATGATAAGAGTGTTCCAAAGAGATCCTCAGCTAATGAGAATATAAAGTTGGTGATGCAGCACCCCAAAAATAATAAGCAATGTTCAGAGAAAGCAGAGAAGGAACAGGAAAAATAGGTAAAACTAAGAGGTAGGAGCATCAGAACGAGATTCAGAGTGCTTCGCTTGAGCTTTGGCCTTTTTTGCAGCGGTAACCTCCTTCGCCTTCACATCAACCTGTTCTTGGAATAGCTTCTTTACCTTCTCAAGTTCCTTCTTATGGTCTCTGTTACGAGCCAAGAGAGAATCTCTCAATTGTATGACCTCAGAAGCTAGAGCTGACTCAACGTTCTTCCGGCGAGTAACCTCATCCTCCAGAGATGAAATTTTCTCCTGCTCGGCTGAAATAAGAAAACACAACAAGAGTTAGTTCAGATCAAGGGAGGTAATAAAATTAAGATCAAAACTTCATTAAAACACCTTCAAGAATCTGAATATTCATCTTAAGATTCTCCTCAGTCTTGGCTAGAGTAGTTTCAAGTTTACTAACTCTCGGGGCAAGGTCATTTCCCTTCCCCGACATGCATATCTTCAGATGATTCTCGGAGACAAGCTTCTGACTTTCGTAGGAAACTTGCAGACTCATAAATTGTTCCAAAACCTGATCAAGATTACGACTCGTGGCATCGTAGCGATCTAAGATGGGTTGATTATTTCTCATCACAATCTTAGCTCTGCTCTTCCAATTAGTCAGATTTCTACGATTAGCAAGGAGATCCCGATTTTTGAGCTCTAAACCAGAGCATCTGCCCTCGAGAGAATTGATATAAAGAAGGCGATTGCCGACAAGGTCCCGAAATCGATCACCCTCAGACTCTAGTTGTTGGATCTGATCAAAAGCAGGCCCGAATCTACTAAGTTCAGACTCTAGCCTAGCAATTTTTTCATCCTTATTGGCAATGTGTCGTTCTATATTGGTAGCATCCACTTTAAGAAACCTAACTTCGGTCTTCAGCTCGTGAAACTCATCTCTCCTTTCTTGACTAAAAAACCAACGATGGATACCAGTAATAACCACAATTTAGAAGTCCTAAAGTCCAACATATCGTAAAAGGAAAGTTGGGAAGACAAAAGGATAGTTAAATACCTTGGAATTCAGCAACTTGATTTTCTAACTTCTTATGCTAAACCTCGCTTGCTTGAATTTGCTCCTTCAGCAGCTTATTCTCCTTTTGCATCTCCTTGTAGACATCCAGGTTGAGGTGATGAACATTTCTGGTTCTCCATATACAAAAACAAAGGAGTCAGGCATACGAAAGGAAAGTCAAACACAACACAAGAAGAAGGATAAACATACGAACCAGAGTCAGCATTGACCAAATAAATTAGGGACCATAAGTAGGTACTGGCTGTAACATCTCTGAATGGGGCAATGACCCGAATGAAGATGAGAAGAGAGCTCCCAGCGACTCGCTGGCGATTCCATAAATAGTCAGAAAAGTAGATCCTCGAGAAGGAGGAACCAAAGGAAGATCATCCTTATTCACCAACTCCTGGCCCGAGCTACTCTCAGCATAAGCAGATAATAGAGTGGAGGATTTATCCATGGTCGGTGCCTCAGCTTTATCCTTGTTTATTCCCTTATTTGACTCGTCATCAGAGTTGAGAAGAGCCTCATCATCCTCATTATCGGAAATGTTAACTTCAAAGTCCAGTTTTGGACCTAACTCACCTACAACAGGAATACCACTTGTCAACCTTGAATCTGGGGAAAACACAGAAGGTTGGAAAGTAATAGTTAGAATTGTACCATCATATAGACTTTCACCTTCAGCATCTTTCTTTGTCACCTTTTCCACCAGTATCTTCATCAACATCTTTTTCTCTTTTTCCAGTTTCAGACACCCCACCTTGTTCACCATCAACAACTCTACCATCTTTTCCAGCAAGATTCCTACTACCAGAACTCGTATCAACAACGACTTTACCTTTACCTTTACCTTTACCTTTACCAACAACAACATTTTCAATACCTTCACCATCATTTTGAACACTCTGTCCTTCAAAATCACCAGTTTTAGCTTCACTTGCAACTTTGTCCTCTACATATTCTTTACCATCTTCATCATCAGTCTCTTCCATGCCATCCCCATCAGTAGGCAAAGCCTTGGACTTCTGTAAATGACAATATTAGTGAATATTAAGGAAACAAATAGGGGTAAATACATGTACTTAAAAGAATAAAAGATAAATAGTATTTCCTACCTTAGCATTCTCTCCTCCAGGTTGAACCCTCTTTCTTTTCCGACTCTTGGTTGGATGTAAAAAAACCTTAAAAGCATAAGCAACAAAAATAAGTAAAAATCATAAAAGAGGAAAGGACAAACCTTCTCCATTTTACAACCCATGGTAAGTAGGTGATAGACACATTTTAGTGTCTAAATTGCACCTTAATTTCTAGTGAGTTAGTATTCGATTTTGTGTCTATTACGTGTTTTTATGCTTTTGTAGGTACATTAGAAGAATAAAGATTTGTGGAAAAATTGGCTCAAAAAGTGTTCAAGGCACCCGGGAAAATGGATCAAAGCACCCACACGTTGGATTGGGGCACCCCTGGATCGGGTCAACTCAGCGGGTCAACCAGGCGAGTCAACCCAGCGAGCTGGATCGGGCCGAGTCACCGGGTTAACTCATCGGGCTCAACTGTGTCCACTGTCAACGTAAAATCAACGTGTTCTTTCGCTTCCAGATTGTTCCAAATATTAGTAGATATCCCACACAAGTTAGAACAATTGAGAAACAGCAAAAAAATCCCGTGAAGTCAGTTGAAAAATCATGTGTATGGCCGGAATTGGGTTTCGATTCGGATTGGGATTTGTGGGCTATTCTAGAGAGTTCTATTAGGTTTAGAACTCTCTCTAGGGTTTCTAATATCTATAAATACCAAGAGAAGCCAAGAGAATCGAGAACAAAAGCCTAGAGAAGAAAATAGAGAATTCCGGCAACTATTCCGTCACCGTCCGGTCACTGCTACTGCACCGGCCGGATGTTCTTCATCCATCACTGCCGGAGAAGAAGACTCAGTAACATTTATAAGTGTTGCTGATTTGAATTTTTCTGTTGTCTATTGCTTCAAACCCTTTGTTGCTTAAACTCTTCTGTAACAGCTGAACCCTCTCCTGTAACGCATATAAGCGTATCAAATCAGCTGTTACAGCGTTATTCAACCTTGTAATCAATATTTTGAGCAATGAAATCAACTTTTGAGCAAGTTTTCTTCACCATGGGCTAAGTCTAATTACTGGGATGATGGATAAGGTAATTTTCTCAATTTTATGTGATTTAATTATTTTCTAATAATTATTTATAATTCTTTTATTATTAGAATTGCATAGTTTTGAATAGTAAAAACGGTTTTCTTTCAACAGTTGTGCTTTTGCTTGATGG
>JAJJMC010033691.1:628173-639322 GCA_023531435.1 Papaver californicum | reverse complement strand
CGCAGAGGTAGCCCTAGGGGTGGTGGTGGTGGTGGAAGAGGAGGAGGCGGAGGCTTTGGACCTCCCGATGATAGAAGGCAAGTTCTCTTTGCGTCTTTATCGTTTGAGCAAGCAATTGTTTTTAATTATATCTGTTATTATTTATCAGCATCACTATTTAGTAGTCAAATTGTTAACATTACAAGCCAGTTTGCCAATGCTCTTGATTAGCAAATCATGGTAAGTAGTGGACGGAACCTGATTAATCAATGCCAGGGTAGCGATTTTAATGAATGCTTTGAAAAGTTGACTTTAGTGCTGCACCAGAGTTCTGATACCCGTCATAAGCAAATGCTAATTAGGAGTAGAGGGTCTTGCATTGGTTGCTTTATTTTGGAATCACCTTTTTCTTCTATGTACAGTTGTCTGTATACTCATCTATCTCGAACTATTCCATCCACAACAGTGGAAAAGATTTGGATTTTTGTGAAGGGAACATTTTCGGCACAAAGTTTCATTTAGTTCTATTTGGCTGAGTGAGCGTATTTAGCGTATCTAGTTAGTCAAGGAACACACGGTCATCTTGTGGATTTTGAATTGGTTGATGTGTTAAAAGAAAACTCGAGGACTGCTATGGTAAAAGAACTATGAGCATGACATGTTACAACTTACAACTCATTCCCTAAGGCGGGAAAATATATAGATAGGAACAGTTTAGAGGAAGCTATACATGATATGCCATGTAAATGAGCTGTCCAGGGGTAGCTTGTGCAAAAATAATGGATTACTTACAACCAATCACAGATAGAAACTGATGCAGGAGAGTAAATGAGATTTCAATTCTTTCAGATGTTCTAACTTAGTAGATCATCAAGAGTTAGAATAGACTATGTTTGTTATGTGGCTGCCACCTGACCTTATTTAGATTAACAGGTTAGATTTCAAAATTTCTTTATTGTTATAGGGTTCTTTAGCTATTTTGCCCAAGTATAAATTAGTGTGTTAGATTCTTAAGAATCAGCTTTCAATTGATTTGTGAATAGAGATTCTGCCAGCCATACAACTAACATTTGCATATTTCTTCTGGATCAGTCTCATGTTTTTTTTCATCTCCTACTTGCTGTGTACATAAGTAAATGATGCAGTTTTTGCATGAGTTGAACTTGATAGTTCAAGGGGGCATGAGTTCTGGAATCCAAAAGGACGTAGTTAGATAATCAGGAAATTTTGTTGAATAGTAGGATTATACCTTATCTAAAGGTGTATGTGTTTAAGTTCACAGCAGGGCAGTTAGCCAGTTATATATAGTTAATGGACACAAATTGAAAACAAGCAAGTAAATTATAACTTATAGATGCTAGAAACTCGTTAGGAAGTTTCCAAAAGGGCCTCTTATGGTTCTGCTTCACAAGGAGTACATTACGAAAACAAGAAATGGGGGCAATAGGTGAATTGTGAATGGGTTGGTGTAATAGTTTCTTGTTGCAACTCTTCCACTTATCTGGTTGGTTTTCTTCTGCATTTGATGATTATTTTTGAAAGCTTGCTTTTTATTAATCTACTGTAATTTGATTACCGAGGTTGATGTTTCGTTGTATTTATGTACTCAAAATTCTTCTGCAGAATTTATACTTTCTCACTATCTTAAAATATTGTTAAAGTGGTGTAGGTTTGGCTATGATCATGCTGGGGGATATGAACCTGGTGGACCAGGGGGTAGAGGTTATGGTGATGAAAAGCCTTACGGTCGGCATATGAATCGGCCACCTGGGGGATATCATAATGGGCCTTCTGGTAATTACACATTTAAGTATTGAGCTAAAATTGAATGATGGCTTGAAGTTGATGCTTCATTTCAGTATTGTTTTCCCTGTTACGGGTCTGTCTACTGCTGTGTTATCTGTTAAACATGCAACCTTGTGTGACGGTCTTTGAATAGGACTCATGAGTAAACCAATGTCCAGGGAATTGCAGGGACATTGTCTAAGAGTTCCATTGACCCTCTCCCATAATGACACCAAACCTGCATATACTTTTAAGTAGTTTATCTACATTTAGTACTTGGAAAATTTTGGTAGGTGCTTTATTTTTTCGATCGTTTGTAGACCCGTGTTATCTTTTAGAAGTTACATTTTTTTTGAAGCTTCTTGTAGATCATAGCCACCATATTCATCTGTACATTTTCAATAGTTCATGATTGATTAAAATTTCTGCTGACCTAAACACTTGGCTGGTTTCATCAATTGTGGCAACGTTGTTATTGTGGCCAGTGTAGGATATGTCTTCAACATAAGTCCAATTAATCTTACCACTTTTTTTAAGTTTTTAACCATCCTATACTGACCAAGAGAAACTTTACACAAATAGTTGTGCTTACATTTTGCCAAACTCTATGGATATTTTGAATCTTTTATTGTTGTTTTTATTTTGTGCTTCCGTTGTATTTTCTTCTTTGCTTATTCTTCTTTTTGTTTTTTTGTCTTCTTCTTACAATTAAGTCCGTTTCTATTATTTGCCAGACTGGGATTCTGGACGTGGTGGTTTCAATGATGCCTTAAACAGCAGCAGTACGCAAAGGTTAGGAATTAAGAACAAGGATTATGTCCTTATTCTTTCATAGAGCATTTTTTTCTCTGTAGAATGTTAGCTAAGTTTTTTGATTCATCGCTTTTTTGGGTACATCTTTCAAAGTTCTACTTGACCATCTCTTCTGTTTCTCAAAGTTCCTGTGATTGCTGCTTTCGATCATTATGATTAATTTCAGTTTCCATGTTAATATGACTAAACACTCCAATTGATTAAGATACGTAAAAGAATTTCTGATATGCAATGTCTTATCTTCTATCCTCACCGATGATAAGCATCTAGTGCCACTTTGGTGTTATTGAGCCACTATCTTTTCATGGCATTGAGGCTTGCATACTGACTGCACAGAGAAGCAACCATCATTTCCGAGTTGGTTCCGCTTTCTGTAACTTAATGATGTCAACAATTCAAAGTTGTGAAGACAGCAATAGAAGCACAATAAACTGACAAACAAGTTGGTCGTGGGCTTTGTTTTGTTTCCTTATCGTCCTTTATTAGATGTCTCCATGTTAAGTGGTTCAAACTTTTTTAAAATGCTCACATCACCTTCTCAATTTTGGAGTTACTTTATTTTCTCTTTGAGAATCTATCATGGTATATGTTTATGAGGATGCACTCTCCAGTTAGAAGGAATAGTTGCAAATCAGGGACGGATCCAGTTCGAACCTTTTCTTAGTAATGGGATGCACATTTCCAGTCATTTGTTATGAAGTTAATGGTAATCACTACTGTGCTGGCAAAATAGATGATTGTGGAAGCTACTAGTTCAAACTAATTGTGATTTGTCTTTGGTAATTAACCTTCCTCAGCTTAACATAACAATTTGCAACCTATACCACTCTTGTTTGGATGATTATCCTTTGGGCATATCAACTGAGGCAGAGCGACAAAATATTGGGTCCTTCGCAGAACTACACTGCATTTAGTATGTTTTTATGCATCACTGTCTCCTAATTTGAGGATATCTAGATGTCTAGCTAATTGATGTACAGTACCTTTATCCATTGACTTGCACTAGTATGTGTTAACATGGCAGTTTAAAAAAAAATTATGCGTAACTTGCTTTGGTTCCTTTCTTACTTCATGGGTTTGTCATGTATTTATCTTTGTTTATATGATGCTTTCTATTTGTCTTCTCAAATATGTTTTTATTTGGTAAATGATCTATTTGTAAATTGTTCCAGGGAAGGCTTAATGTCGTATAAGCAATTTATTCAAGAGCTTGAAGATGACATACTTCCGGCTGAAGCTGAGCGCAGGTATATTGGGGGCAGTCTCAGACTGATAGAGCAATTGCTTTGCTTTCTTTGTGCATTTACAATGGAGTAAAGTCTGCTTTTGATTGTTTAGGTATCAGGAATACAGATCAGAGTACATTTCTACTCAGAAACGTACTTTCTTTGATGCACACAAGGATGATGAGTGGTAAACGCATTTTGTTCTTTTTAACTGCAGCCGTTTGTGCTTATCACATTTTTTTGTATATTCCGACTGAATTTGGTTTTGGATATAGGTTGAAAGACAAATATCACCCAACAAATTTAGTATCTGTTATTGAAAGGTGAGTTTTACTTTCTTATATGAAGTTTACTAGCTTATATGTAGTCATTAGATGGCAAGATAATGTTGAAATTAACCAGTGACCGAATGAATTACTTGACTGGGTTTTTTGTGATACATTTGACAGTTGACCGATTTTTCAGCTGCTTTAAACTTCAAGTTTACCGCTGATTTCTTGAAATTAATATATGAACTAAGGCCAAAATAAATAAATAATTCTATAACTCATTTCAGCCTATTTAATTGTTATCTCATTCGGTTGTCATTCTTAGGAGGAATGAAGCTGCTCGAAAAGTTGCAAAAGACTTTATGTTGGATTTGCAGAGTGGAACGCTGGACATGTAAGATCTATTCTCTTTTATGATATTTTCTTTCATATTTCAACTTCTCTTAAACTCAATCTCGGGTGCAGTGGCCCAGGTGTAAGTCCTACATTAGCAAGCAAATCAGGAAATGGGAGTGATCCCAACTCTGAGGATGAAGCAGAAACTGGCAGCAAAAGAAGAAGACACGGTAGAGGACCTGCGAGAGAGAATGATCTTCTTTCAGCGGCTCCGAAGGCTCATCCAGTAAGTTCTGAACCCAGAAGAATTGAAGCTGACATTGGACAAGCACAGTCTCTTGTACGTAAACTTGACAAAGAAAAGGGTATAGAAGAAAATATATTCTGCAGTGCAGATAATGACAAAGACGGTGCCAAATCTCATGGTGGATCCATGGGCCCGATTATAATAATTCGAGGATTGACATCTGTTAAGGGTCTCGAGGGGATGGAACTATTAGATACATTACTTACTTATCTTTGGCGCGTCCATGGTTTAGATTACTATGGCGGGATTGAAACCAATGAGGCTAAGGGTCTTCGTCATGTGAGAGTGGAGGGCAAGAGTTATGATGAAACAAGTACAGCTGCAGCTGAGTGGGAAAAGAAAGTCGACTCATCTTGGCAAGCAAGGTTGCTTGGAGAAGATCCATTGGAAGTTATGACAGGGAAGGAAAAGATAGAGGAGGCTACTGTTGAGGGTTTGGATCCCTTTGTCCGGAAAATTAGAGATGAGAAGTATGGGTGGAAATATGGTTGTGGAGCTAAAGGATGTACAAAGCTCTTTCATGCTGCTGAGTTTGTCCATAAGCATTTGAGATTGAAACACCTTGACCTCGTGATGGATCTGACTTCTAAAGTGCGTGAAGAGTTATATTTTTACAACTACATGAAGTAAGTTGAGGTTTTTGCGAAGAAATAAATTTCGTTTTGGTGTACCTTTTTAACTTGTATGTTAACTATCAACTAATGGCTTACTTATTTTGTGACAGTGATACGGATGCTCCCGGTGGACAGCCTGTCATGCAGCAACCACTTCAGGTATGATCCATAAAGACACTTTATCATAGAAGGCCGTGCGTTTAAATGTGTCTTCAAATGCATTTTTATTCTTTATATATTACTGGCTTGCTGTAAATTATAGTTTTGGTGCTTGTTATTGGGAGTTAGGAAATGGTGCTATCTGTAGTACAGGACTTGTGTTCCATCACTAAAGGCGATGGTGATGTGTTCCTATGGATGATCAGTCCAGACATCACCTTTATATTAACTCGATACTATTTGATGAAATTCAAAAATCCAATATCTGCCTACTAGAATACCACCTGATAATGATGTGTATCCATTTTGTTTGTGAGCAAGAACTTTGCCTATTGGTACTCGTACACAGTTTAAGCAGTAGATGCAAGTTAACAAAAACTTTATAAGCGGAAGTAGTTCTACAGAATTAATATACTTTTCTCGTATGCATAAATTTCAGTTCAGTTTTTTGTGGGACATTGCAAAAGTTAGATATGCTAGTAGCGACCATGATACTATATATATGACATAATAACTATCTGGTAACTATATGCTGATGTAACCTTGTTCTACTTGGTTGTTATGCACATAACACTACTCCCTTTTAAGCAAATATTATCTATACACGAAATATATTTTCGAAGTGTCCTCTAAAGCACAATCTTTAATATTTTACGCCTGTTTCTTGATATGCTACTTCCCTACTCGTGCTCTTGACAGAGAGAGATGCCACAGCGGCGTAGGCAAAATCTGGATAACCAACGACTAAGAGATGATCGTGGGAACTACCATCGCAGATATCATGAGAGGATTGATAGAGGTATTAATGATGGTGGTGATGAAAGGTTTGACAAGACTGAGAATTCGCCATCTCGAGATGTCCAGTCGAACACAACAGGTGGTGGTGGTGGTGCTATGGATGGTCGTGGTGGAGATCCCGACGAACCAATGTATGATACTTATGGTGGAGGTGGAGGACCTGGCTTGCATGGTGCTCAATTTCCTTCTGATATACCTCCACCTCCCCCAGTATTGATGCCTGTTCCTGGTGCTGGGTGGGTTCACCCTCTTTGATCATACAGCTGTCTTAGTACTGCGTTTATTTTGGTTCATCTATTATATAACTTGGTAAGCATGGATTTTGATAATGATTTTGCAGGCCACTAGGACCATTTGTCCCTGCTCCACCTGAAGTTGCAATGCGGATGCTAAGGGAGCAGGGTGGTGGTCCTTTCGAAGGAACTGGTGCTAGGAACGGGCGGGTTGGTCCCCAGGTGATCGGTGGTGGACCCACTCCAATAATTGCTGTATCTCCAGCCTTTCGGCCGGATCCCCGACGCCTTCGTAGGTGAGCATAGTGTTCTCAAGATAGATACATGTGACTGATCAACAGCTGATGTTTTTATCTCCCAAATGGGTAGTACATTTGTTATAATATTTGGATTTAACCTTTTTCTTCGTTGGGAGTGCAGTTATCAGGATCTTGATGCCCCAGAAGATGAAGTCACTGTTATAGATTACCGGAGTTTATAGATCTTCTCATTGTCATGAATTCAAGATCTGTGGATTGTGCAGCTGCTTATGTAGATCATAAAGGATATGTTGGCTTCTCTCGGATGGAGGTTTCAAGTGGAAGTTAGACCCTTCCTTGTGAAGGGAGTGCATGGTTTACTGAAAGCAGCTGTCATTTTTTGCTTTTCTTCATCCGTCATTTGTTTCGTGTTATTCTTCATAATGGTAGTAGTATGCTAAAAAATAATGTTTTTTTGCTATGATTTGAGCAACTCTGCTACTTGTCCGCTGAAAGTTTCAATTTTTTTTTTTTTTTTTTTATTTTTTTTTATTTTTTTTTTTGCTACTAGTTGCTTTTTGACTTCCCTTTTCTACTCTTGTCTATTTTATTAAATTTTAGAAGAGTGGGTTACTGGTTTTGAACTTGCTATCAAGGATGTTTTGTACCCTGCTAAAGAAGTTGTGGCATAAGCATGTAGATACCTCGTCCCATTGACTGGTTGAAGATGATTCTCCGATAATGCCTAATACGCATAATGCTGGACTTCCTCTAATAATGGTAAACTGTACAGGATCTAGTATTGGAAGCCATGGTAATAGTAAACTGTACATGATCTAGTATTGGGCGCCATGGCAACCACATTAAGGGCAAGGATGTAGATCAAGCGGGAAGCTATAGTCCTTCACAATGCCCGATAATTGGTCAAGAAGGAAAAGAATTGGTCCTAAGATGAAAGCTTGCCCTACTCTAGCTACGTAACTGAAGCTCTAACCAAAGATATACCGGGAGATATGAGGATAAATTTACAATGATCATATCAGTGCCGACTATAAACCTAACGTTAGTTCTTCTTTCCTCCCACTGGATGTAAACTCGCTCCTTTCCTTGGATACTCACCACCGATTTCTACGGCAACGTCTTCTACGAAACCTTTACCCATGGACACTACTCCGCCTTTCTTTAACGGCTCCCATCTCTCAACCCCAAATTTCTAACGTAGGATTTAGTGTTTGATCATATTTTGGTTGGGTTCTGGACGTTCTAGTCGTGTCCCTCCAAGCCTAGTACTCTCAAGTCCAAAATTCCCACCGTCCAGACAGTTTAGTTTAAATTTTAGACGAGTTAATTCAAATTCTCACCAATCCAATTTTTTTTTTCTATTACTCTAAGTACCCTTTTGTATATATTCAAAGAGAGAGGGAATGTAATTTTATATCTGAGATTTTTAGGGGGACGGAGAGAGAAAGGCGAATTGAGTTCTCGGTTAGCAAATCTTGAAAGGAAAATGGATAAATCTCTGTTGAAGATGACATCGATGGATTCTTACACAAATCAAAAAAAGAAAGTTCTTATTCTTTAAGTTTTTATTTTGTATTTAAAATTATTGTTTTTTATCTCCCGAAGGAAAAACTTCGATTTCATAATTGATTTCTTTTCTGATTCACATTCGGTATTTCGATATATAACCCTAGGATGATTCTCATCATTTTGAGTTGAAAATCATGAAAAAAATATACAAAAAAAATTTGCATAATTTTTTTAGGCTCATGTTTGAATTTCGATCTATATTTTTCCTCTAGTTTCATATTTGTAATCAGAACAACCTAATCTCTACTACCCATCTAATCCTCATCTTTTGTTTCACTTTCTATCATCTGTTGGAGTTGCAATGAATTTTAGATTTGTTCTATGGTTTCGAATGTTGGATTTGTTAGATTTTGTAGATGTGTACATACTTGTACACCAGTGTGTTATGTCATGGGTGAAAGTATATCTGACCTGTTTTGTGTGAGCATGGATGTTAAATTTGTTAGATTTTTGTAGATGTGTACATAACTGTACACATATCATGTCATGGACATATGACCTTTTCTGTGGTTTTGAATGTTGGATTTGTGCCATTTCTGTAGGTGTGTACATACTTGTATACCAGTATGTTTTATGTCATGGATATATGGTTTTGTTAATGTTCACATGTTATTGAATTTTGTTATAAGAAAATAAAGTTTTATTGTACATATATGTTATTCTTACAAAATTAGGTATGCATTTAATGTGATTTGTTCTTTGACTTGTTCATTTATTTGTTGTATTTTTTGTAAGAGTGTACAGATTTGTACACCAGTATGGTGTTTCATGGATATATTGGACTGTTTTGTGGGCATGCATGTTTTTTTTCTTAAATTTGTAGTAGGAGTGTACATATTTGTACACCAGTATGCTGTTTCAGGGATATATTAGCACGATTTTTGGGTATTAATGTTGTTTTTGTTAGATCTGTTGTAAGACTTCACAGATTTGTACACTTGTGTGCTATCCCATGGATATAAGGACTGTTTTGTGGGCATGCATGTTTGATTGTCATATTTTTTGTAGGAGTGTACACAGTTGTGCACCTTTGTGATATCTCAAGGGTATACGGCATGTTCTTTGGGTATGGGTGTTGTTTTGTTTGAATCAATGCTCTATTTTGTTATTATTCTGTAGATATGTACATACTTGTACACTAGTATGCTTTGTGATGAATGCATGGCCTGTTTTGTGGGTATATATGCAAGATTTTCTTACTGATTTTGTAGATGTGTACATGTTTGTCCACTGAAATGCTTTGTGATGAATATATGGCATGTCATGTGGGTATGGATGCTAGAATTTGTTAGATTTCGGTAAAGGTGTAATGATTTGTTTTAAGTTTATTTTATATGTATTGAATTTAGGGACTCATAAGCTCAAAATGGTAAAGCGTCCAAGCCTATCACAAGATTTGCGGAGGTTGATGGTTCAAATCCATGAGTTACCATGTTATGTTTATTCAATATTGTTATTGGTGCTTAGGTAGATAATTCAAGTTGTATGTATGTACAAACTGGTGCACCTTGTCTTGTCTTGTGAATATATAACATGTTTTTTAGGTATGAATGTTGGATTTTCTGGATTTTATAGATGTGTACGTAGTTGTACACCATTGTCCTGTCTCATTAATATATGGTATATTTTATGGGTATGGATGTCGAATTTGTTGGGTTTTTGTAGATGTGTACACAGTTATACACCAGTATAATTCCCATGAAAAACGACTGCATAATGTTACAAAAATTTCATGACATAAAGATGATGCGAAAATTAAAATTTTATAAAAATGATAATTATATAGTCATATAGGTACTCTGTTTATAGATCTCGGAAATAGCTTTCGAAATGTATAAGGTTTGCTAATTTTAGACGAGCAGTTCAAAAGATAAATTGTTTTTTAATTTTTTTTATATTATTATAAATTGCCGACATCATCATGCTAAACTGTAAATATTTAGACTAAATTGTAAATCAAGAAGGTTATTTGTGTACTTTTCATATTTCAAATAAATAAAGGACCAAATTGTACCTCGTTGAATGGGTCAGGACTAACTAGTCTATTTAGATGGGATTTTGGACTAAACCGTCTTTTTTTCATTTCTAATACTACATTCCAGTCTTCCGATCATAACCACTTATCTTTGCACCAAACCCAGCAACTACCGCCAGATTTTAACCCTATCCAAAGCCCTAATCCACCACAAAATACCATCTATACCCCTAACATTTCTTTGATAAGTCAGCAACTACCCATTCAGACACCTAAATCTGTCAAACCCCAACAAGATACACAAACCTTTAACCCAGAAAACATTAATGGGCTTGAGATAAAATCTAATAGTTGATAGTGAAAGCAACTCTATTTTAGTCCAATTGTTTGAAGCGTAAACGTCAATATAATTTCTGATTGTAATCCAGGTGCTGATCAAACACACATTCTTTCAACCAACATTCATTCCCAATATACTTTTTCCATCATTTATCCATCCTCATCTTCTAACTCATCTCATTCTAATTCCTCAAAATGCACTTGGAATAAACAAGCTCGAAATAAAAAAGAACACCCTAAACCTAAGGGTGCACATCGGTCGGTCGAACCGGTTTTTTGACCAAACAGTAGGACGAACCGATCGGATCTCGATTCACTTAATGTAAACCATAGCCGAGCCGTCTAATGGTCGGTTCGGTTTTTAACCGGTCCGACTCGACTCGGTTTACTTCGGTGTATTTTCGGCTGTTACATCAATATGAAACATTCCCCAAATAGAAACTTCGTTACAATTGATCTTAAAAATACACACAGATTCTTCAATACG
>JAJJMC010033691.1:598341-627773 GCA_023531435.1 Papaver californicum | reverse complement strand
TCCTAAATCAACACAGAGAAACTCAATTTCGCCTCCTCAAAGAAACCCATTTCGCCTCTTCAAAGAAACCCAACACAAAGATTCATTATTACAATTAGAAATCAAAGTAAAATTAAAAACAAATTTTCTAAGAACCCTAAAATTCTAATATAGTCATCAAACCTTATAAATATTTGATTAATTTTCAATCTTCCATCAATCGGAAGGTGGTGGTGCTAGTAATGATGGTATAACAGGTTATGGTGGTGTTGTAGGTGATGGTGGTGTAGGTTGAAAGAAGAAGAAAAAAAAGAAGAACGAGGTGGTGATTGTGGTGGTTCTAATAGAGATGATGGTTGTGATTATGAGTGGTGGTGACAACAGTGAGGGAGAGATGATGTTGAAAAGAGGGTGAAGAAAAAAGAAGAAGAAATAAAATTTTAGGATTATGAAATATGTATATACGTATTATATATAGACTGCTAGGGTATCTATTAATCATATAAGATAGGTGGTTCATACTCGTCGGCTTATTCGGCTGGGCTCGGTCGGTTTTGAGGCTAAAGATGTTGACGGAGCCGAGAATCCTACCGTTGTGAAATTTCAAACTGCAACTGACCGGTGGATGAACGACTCGGCTCGTTTCGGTTCAAAATTAGCCGGTTTCGACCCAATTCCTTCGGTCCGGACGGTTCTTATGCAGCTCTACCTAAACCATATGTGATTCCTGAGCAATCCAAGTCTGGGAATTCTAAAAAACGAACTTTCTCTTCAGATAGAAATCCAACTCCGCTTAAAAATCAAGTTAAAAGTTCGATGAAAATTGCTTCTCAAAGGGTTCTACCGGTTCTCCCTCAACAACCAAAAGATTAATGATTATAATATCTTGGAATTATCGGGCTTTGAGGAATGACCCGACAATTCTAGCCTTAAAAGGCATCTTTCAAGGCGTGCAATCCCTCTCATATCTTGTTGTCTGAAACCCATCTATATTCTTCTCAATCCTCCAAAACTCTTGCTTCTTTCAATTATTGTTTTACTTATTATGTGCCTTCTGAAGGCATAAGTGGTGGGTCAAGCATTATTTGGAAGGATTCCCTGCCTATCTCAATTTTTTTTTAAGAATAAAAACGTAATTCATATTCATTTTGAGGCTCATTTGGAGGAGATTGCTCGAATTTTGTTATGTATTTACGGCCTTCCCAACCATGGTGATAGGAGTCCTTTTTGGCTTGAGATTAATAGACATTGCACGTCAATTACCAATCCCTTGTGTCATATGAGACCTTAACTCTATCAGTTCTTCTCAAGAAAAAGTGTGTGGAAAAAACTCCCACAGTGATAACAACAGAGAATTCAAAAACTTTATACAGGATTGTGAGCTTATTGATATCGGCTACCCCGATCCTGCTTTTACTTGGGTGAATGGGCAAAAGGAAAATCCAATATTTTTTATAGGCTTGATATGTTTTTTTGCATCTCTAAGTGGTGGCTATATTTCATGCATGTTGTTATGCTTCATCTACCAAGTAATTAAAGTGTTCACATGCCAATTCGCCTTTATACTTGTAGAAATCTCAAGCCAAAGATCATAAACTACAAATTCGAAGCGTTATGGATTGAACATCATGATTTCCTTGAGATAACTGAAAGATATGGAATGAGGCTACTAATGGTATGGCTAGGTTTGAAGCCTTTGGCATTGGTTTGAGAAAGTGGGGGAAAGAAAATTTCAACAATATCTTTTGGGAACCGAGGCAACTAAAAAGAAACTGATTGAAGTCCAAAAAATTATACATATGACCAATGACTTTGAAACTGAGATTCTGCTCCAAAATAAACTCGTCACTAGTTCATTACTCAAAGAGCCCACACAAAATGGTGCGAATAAGGAGATAGAAACTCTAAAATGTTTCATGTTGTTGTTCTTCATAAAAGGAAAAATAAACCAAATTCTTAACCTTAAAGATGAGCATGTCAATTGGACTGCGGATCAAAAGGTCATCACAAAAAAAATTGTGGACCACTTCACTAACATGTTTCAAAGCACTAACAACGACCAGACTACCTATCATCCGAATTTCAATCCAATATCTGAGGTAACCAACCATAAGATTTCTATAATTCTTTCGAATGAAGAGATCTACCATGTAATTTCTAAAATGGGTTCCTTGAGTGCCCATGGTCCTGATGAGAAACTTCCCCTCTGCTTTAAAAAGTGTTGGAACATTGTGGGTTGCGAGATCATAATTATTGTGTAAACTTGTTTTGCTTCTAACACTATCCCCCAAGGCCTCAACCATACATACATCTCTTTGATCTTCAAAAAGATTTCTCCTGAAGAAGTTATAGACTTCAGACCCGTTGCTCTTTGCAATGTTTTGTATAAAGTTATTGTGAAACCTATAGAAAATATGATTAAACCGTACTTAGATGACCTTATTGTATTTAATCAATTCTCTTTTATCTTAGGGCAACAGATCGTAGACAACATTATTTTTACGCAATAGTTGAATCATTCCATGAGGAATTCAATTCTTGGTTTTTATTCCCTTAAATTAGACATGGCCAAAGCATATGATAGAATCGACTGAATTACTTAAAGTTTATTCTTAGTTGCTTTGGTTTCCATGATAATATTTTAAATATCATTATGGCTTGTGTTACTTCAGTTTTTTTCTCTGTCTTTGTCAATAGTGAACCCCATGGTTTTTATTTTGCTCATAGAGGTTTGTGGTGCCCTTTATCCTCCTATCTCTTTATTTTATGATTCCAAGGCTTTAGTTGGTTGACGTAAAAAATTGAGAGAGAAATCTTTAATTTCGGTACAAGATCAACAACATGACTCCTCAAGTATCTCACCTTCTTTTCGATGATGATTTTTTTATTTTGGAGTTTACAACCAGTCAACTATATTCTGCTCTCAGGAATGTGTTGCAAGGTTACTCTGGTTGGTCAGGTCAACTCATCAACAACCATAAGTCTGCCACCTATTTCAGCAACTCAGTTATTAGAGAAAGAAAAATCATTCTAGCTAACCTGATGGGGGTCAAGAGCATGAGAATAAATGACAAGTATTTAGGGTATTTTCTTCTTAAACGCAAGCATATACACTCTGCCTATGACCACATGATGTAAAAATCTGAAGCAAAGCTTGCAGGATGGAAAAAAAAAGTTCCTCTCCCACGCTAGGAGAACTATTCTCATTCGATCAGTTTGCGTCTGTCTTTGTCTATTTGATGGCTACTACCTTAATTTCTAAGAAGACTGTTGAGCTTATGCAAAGAATTATGAGGGGTTTTGGTGGGGGCACACCAAGGATCATAGAAAATAGTACTCCCTCCGTTTCAGGAAAAGAGTTACTATAATTTTTTCATTTTAGCCTATTTTTAGGCTAAAATGAAAAGTGATAATAACTTTTTTCCTGAAACGGAGGTAGTATTTTATTAGTTGGGACAGGTTTGTCAAAAAGAAGGAAAATGGTGGATTGAGAATCAAACCTCTTGAGAACATGAACAAAGCCATGACAGGTAAGCTGGTTTGGAGATTTCTCAATTCTAACATGTTTTATGGGTCAAAATACCGAAGGAAAATTATATCAATTAGAAAAAGTTTTGGGGTATCACCAAGAAACCATCTCATTGTACTGCAACATGGATAGGCGTGCTGGTGGTGAAAGATTTAATGAAAATTTGGTGTTCTTGCTCTGTTGGTAATGGTGAAGACATAAATATTTGGGTTGAACCATGGATTCTTTTCCATCCAAATGCTGCTCTCTCTTGTAATGGATATGAAAGAAAGGGAGGCCTGAATAAGGTAAGTTCTATGATATGCAATGTTTCCAAAACTTGGAATTTAGACGCTCTTTCCAACATCTTTAGTGAGACTGAAATTTATTACATCAAGCAAATCAAAATGCGTTATGCTAACATCCAGGATAAGCTTATATGGAACTTAACTCCTCATGACAAAAACACTATCAATTGTCTTTTCAGAAAATGTTGGCAGATTTAATTGGAAACTCTTTTAACTCTCATGAATTACCCTTCCTTTGGAAGGACTTTTGGAACCTCAAGGATATAACTCCCAAGATCTTCACTTTTGGTTGGAGAATTCTTCAAAATGGGATAGCTACTAGAGCTAATATTGGTGGATTTCTTGAAGGAGATGACAATAACTGTCGCCGTTTGTGGTACTGAAGAGGAAACTGACTCCCATATTTTCATACATTGTCCATCTACTAAGATTGTAGTCTATGCCTCTCTCCTGAATTTCAGGCCCCCCAATCATAAAACATATAAAATATGTTTTGGAGAATTGGCTAAAAGGGCATGTAGGAAAAAACAAACTTACATTCGCCTTTGTTTCTTTTTTTCAATCTGGAAAGGCAGGAACATAATGATCTTTGAAAATATCAATTTTGAACCAAGTAGAGAGGTGCAAGAAGGTTTTTATATGGTCCTCTCGATATCCAGTGTTGGTCAAGCCGATATTATCTCTCAGAATTTGACCCCTACCAGAGAACCCACTAGTTGGGTTGCTCCTCAACAAGGTTGGGACAAGATTAATGTGGATGTTGCCACCAAATATTTGTTCTCTACTGGAGTTGCAGTTGCTAGAAGAGAGTCAAGGGCCTTTTGTGGTGCAGGTTCTCAAGTTATGAACCAGTCCAACCCTTTAGTTGCAGAAGCTATGAACTTCTATGTTAGTACTCAATTGGGTAGAGAATTGGGTCTTTCTAAAGTTATTTTCAAAGGAGATTCTCTGCAAATGGTTCATCTCTTCAACAAGAAGATTCGACAGATCCCATAGCGCATCAATTATTAATGATATTCTTGAGGCAACAAAGCATTTACAAAAATATTCATTCGTGTTTGTCAAAAAGAAGCCAAAACGGCTGCTCACACTCTAGCAAAATTTGCTATATCCAACCACTCTAGTGATTGGTGGCTTACTCCTGTCTAGTTGGTCTTTTGTAGACTTCCTAGCTTCCCTCTGTTGTTTTGCTTGCAGTTTTATGTTTTTTCTTTGTATTTTTCCAGGAAAACAAAAAAAATAAAATAAATCAAATTTGTAAATGGCAAGATCAGTCTAGTAGGGTCTTAAATCAAGTACTAAATCATAAATATGTAAACTAATTAATGACACTCACAATTACTCTCTTATAGCGTCCACAGTCATGGACTCCACCAAATACCAAAAACCAGACCAAAGACCAAAAAAATTGGTCTTTTTAGAGCTCAAGCGCCACGGCAAAAGACTAAAATTTAGTCTGGCGCAAATAGAAATAACGCATGATATCGAACGTTGATGTAAAACTCGTCCACTCCACTGGGACGCTCTTTATATTACTGCTCAACCCTCAGACTTCACTTGTATCTATGCCTAATCCTAGATACTCATTATACTCACGCCTAATCCAAAACGCTCATTATACCTACGCTTGAGTATATTTAGTTTTGGTGACTACTTTTAGTCTCAAACCCTAAAAAGCAGACCAAATATGAATTTATTCCTTTCTACTGTAATTGCTTCAAGGATCAAATTTGGGTATAGTTCATGGATTTACTCCATGACTGTGGACGCTCTTAGCCCCTGGTACTACAGTACTGCCAACTGGTATGGGACATTGGGACATGAACCCCGCAATAATACCCTCTCTTATTGGCAATTTTTGTTAGCTATGTTATATGACATAGCGGACAGCCTCTGCGTCTTTCTCCTCGTCTTCCTAAACCTCACCTCTTCTGAAGGGTTCCTTGCTACTGGTAATGCATTTGCTGTTGTAAATTGTTGTTTTTATTTTCTATTTTAGAAATTTTGCGCTTCTTTTGTCTCTTTAGTACAGTTTACTTTCTTCAGTCTAGGGTTATTATTTCTTCTTGTTAACGTTAACGGTGCTGGAAAATCAGACTGCTATATCATACATTCAACTACATTTAAGTGTAAATCTAGTAATTCTCTGGTCTCCACTCGTTACACATTAACAAGATTTCGTGTTCCTTTAGCCTGCTTGGTATGCAGCAAAAGTTTGTATTAAATAAAACCCCAAAGAAAAACCTAAGTTGCAGCCTGTAGGTGCTTAACTGCACTTACTAGGGCTTTCGGTTCATACTCTTCGACGTTTGTTTTTTTCCCCTCTTTTTTGTCTCTTGCTTCTTTTGGTTGCTTTCATCTGTTTTTCTAGGGCTTTTAATTACAGCGGGTTAACCTTTGATTAATTTTTTTTGCTTAGAACTTTTTCCAGTTTTAAAGTCTTGGTAAATTAAAGACTAACAATTTAATTAACATCATAAAATAGGAGAAATGAACAACGTTGCACAGATACCAACTTCTTTTGGACACGAGCTTAGGGCTTGCCTCCGTTGTAGGCTTGTCAAAACTTATGACCAGGTTTATTTCTTACTCTAGCTTATGAATTTGATATTATGCTTCAAAATATGTAGACTAGGTTACTTATGGTGAAATACTGCTCCGTGCAATTTATCTTTGTTTCTCATTACAGTTTAGGGAATCGGGATGTGAAAATTGTCAATTTTTTAATATGGACAAGGATCATGAAATGGTAAGCGAGTGCACTACGTCGAATTTCACCGGGTAGGTTCTCATTGTAAGTGCTGTCTATTCATGAAAGTTTGTCCTCTTCTGGTGATTATATTGAAGATTTAAGTTTGCACGATAATGCAGAATAATTTCTGTCATGGATCCAAGTAGAAGTTGGGCTGCCAGGTGGTTGAGAATTGGTAAGTAAAACTAGAATTATTTTGGGGTTTTCAAATTTGTATAACTCAATTGCATGTATGAGATTATGAGACAATTGGCTTACTTTTCTCATGATTAGACATTAAATTTTTTACTATGGTCATGAGATAAAAAAAAAGCAAAAACATAAAGTTATGTTCTATTTGGTAAGGTGAAGTTCTTTGGTTAAGTGCATGTTTGTTGATTTATTATCGAAAATGGAGATTATCTCTGTTTCATCTCACATCTTGTACTGCTAACTTAAGAGTTAAAAGGGAACTAGATTGATTTTTTGCCCCTGCTGATTGTATCAAAATTAAAAAAAAACGACTGATATGTTGAACCTTTTTGAGCTTGTGATTCTGAAACTCTTGAGAAGCTTTACTCTTGTGAGGAAAAAAAAAGGTTTTCAGATCATGTAGCTAAAAGAATAATTCTATGAACTTTTAAAATTTTGAGTATGAAAGCAAGTACTATCATTTTGGGAGAAAGGCTAGGATTAAACTTTTGACCTTCATGCCCTAGCAAATTTTCAATGTGTAATCAATTTTAACCGAGCTTTGAAGCTAGGTGTCCACTTACAGACTTTCACACCAAAAACCAGAGACGGGGTTGTTTAACTGTTTACATATAGAAACAAGAATGTGCCTGAAGAAATATGGATCACATTCTGAGATCCTGCTTGTCAGGAAAAAAAATTCTAGTAAGATGGAGAGTCCTGACATTAGTGAAGCCATAGCTTCTTTTTGGTTCTAGGTTATCCTTAGAAAAATTGGCATCCTTACTCGTGAAAAATATGATGTCTATTCAAACTTGCTCACTTTGGTGCCGTTACATTTACATCTTGTAAGTTGTGTTCCGTCATCTAGGTTCTTCTTATTTTACTAGTAAGAGGATGAGATAGAGCCATTGTGTACTGCTATTCCTATGTGCACACAGTGGGTTAGTTCTTTCTTTTTTGTCTTTATTCATACTATCTGGTTTAGTACAAATTTTGTAAAGACTAGCGACACAATGGCACACTAATGAAACGATCCATTCACAATATCATATAGTGGAGCCGTTGAAGTTATGGCTTTGTATTCCTTATCACCGTATTTGTTCTTTCTTTTTGATTTTTTCTATTATATAAGCTTAATTAATGAAAGTTGGATTATTTAACCCATGAAATGGATGCAAAGGATTAACAGAACGTCATGCTAAACCGGGTTCATGTTTCTGTCAATGGATGTGCCTTGCCCTGTCTGAGACCGACAATTTTATCCTGAGAATTGATGGAACCCTTAATGTCATACGTTCCTTCCTCATCAGATGCATTTAGTTTGCTGGAATTTAATCTTTAATGGGTATTTGGTTTTGTTCATTGGTTTCACTTATACAAATTGATTAATGAGAATAGTATATGAGACTTATGACATACATGCTTATTTGTTTTTTCCAGGAAAATTTGTTTCTGGTTGCTACACGCTTGCAGTGTCAGAGACACTATCTGGAGAATTACAGGTTAGCTTGTAGTTTGTGTGCCACAAAAAGTGATCTGGTTGTTAGAATTTACTATTATTTTACTAATCTCCATAGTTCATGGTGTTTATATGACTTGCATCCAACCGTTGGTCATGTAACCAGTGTTAGATTATTGAAATCTTTTAAATATTGTCTGGAAGATCTGAAATCTATCAGCTGAAGGGGAAACACGATTCAATGGACTTAGTTTCTCTGGTTAGAATTTTACGCAGAACAAAGACCCATCTCTTTGTTATCTTCCGTCTAGTGTCTTTAGTGATCAAAACATGTTGCTGAGTGTGTTGTTTGTGGTAATGCTGCAGAACCTCCCTAATAAATTTATTTTGTTTACTCTTTGCAGTCAATTTGCGATGAACATAATATCACGTACGTGCCACCAAAACGTTCTTGAGTCAGAGATGGACTATATTGGATGTATGAAATGATGTTACAATAGATATATAGATAGGTACCTCGTATGCTTCTGTTTATCCAATGGTTGTTTACCCTACTGGCTACTACTAGGAAATACTTATGATCTTAAGGAACCATACCTGTATATCAGGTTTATATGATTATGTAACTAACAAAGGGGTCACTTTATACACACTATAACTTTGCCCAGTCGGAAAGTATGGTTTAAGGGCAGTGCCATTCTCCTCGCTCTCCTCCCTCATTACATGTCTTCCCCAAAACACTATTGATCAGTATTTCCTTGTCAAAATAAAAAAATGCGCTTCCTCTGTATGCCCTTAAAAACACTATTGGTACATAGATGAAAATGAAAGTAAACAGAGACTCTCTTTAACATGAACCAATGGGGTTCTGCAGGACCGGATGGATATCCACCTGTTTTTTTTTAAACTCAGTGGGAAATCATTAAGGGAGATTAGTTAATCTAGTGCAAGATTTCTTCAAAAAGAAACATACTCTCAAAGCTATAAACCACACCTTCATTAATTTTAGGCCAAGTGCTATGGTCATTCAAAAGTTAAACTTTGAAGTTTTTTCAACCATGGCCAAAAATCCTTGTTTTACTTGATTCAAGTTGTGGTTAAGCACTTGCTTGAACATGTGTGCCCAATTTTTCAGCGCAGCTAAATTTTATTTTTGCATCCAACCATTGGATGCAAATGATCTGAACCATCATATTATTTTTTATAAGTTAAAATCCAAAAACGGTTGGGCGCATCTTGAAAGTAAGAAAACCATAAAGGTTAGTTACTTGTTTAAGGTGATGTGGCATTTAACATGAAAATTGTATTTGAACCACCATAGCACTTAGCCTTATACCTAAAGTGTAAAATCCCCAAGTGATTTTAGACCTATCAGCTTAAGCAACCCAACTTATAAACTGATATCTAAGGTCAGTTCCTATGCACCTAACAAATGATCGAATTTGATCATTTTCAATTTGATCATTTTCACCCATTATGCACCTAGTAAACGATCAAAATGACCTCTCAAATGCTCTAATTTGAGGTTTTACACTGCGCGACAAGCAGTTGGTCTCTGACGACAAACACTTTGTTTCTAAGTAAAAAATTCATATTTTTCTCTCATACTTTTTAGTTATTTTAATATATTTTTATTATATAAAGGACCCACTAAATATACTATAATATTAAAAACTCCACTAAATATATTAAATAGATATTCTATTGTTAATTATCCCACACAATACAATTAAACATATTATTTTACTCAAATTTGATAGTTTTTTCATAGTGGGAAAACCCATTTACCCATCCACGTGGCTGGACAAACCAAACCATTTGGTATGGGTTTATAGGAATTGGCCTAAGATACTGGTAAACAGATAAAACTTTTTTTAAATAAAATCATTGCGCCTAATAAATTAACTGTTAATATTATTGTGGCACAAGAACTTGTTCGCACTATGAAAACTAAAGAAGAGAGATATAGGGGCTCCAAATTTGATTGAGGAGCTCCTCTAATAAGACGAAATAGGGACATTATGAAGTAAAACACAAAAACCCCTTATCCATAATATTTTCACAATACCCAAACCACCCCTCATTAGTAATCTTAATTACATAAATTAGTTAAGATTAATTTAAACTAATCATGATTAATTAAACATAATCTTTTACCTAATCAAATGATTTGAAAAAAAAAATTTATTTGAATTTGTGTTTGGTGGGAAGAAAAACTTGATGAAATCACGATTTGAAAGATTCAAATTTTGTTGTTCAGAGAAATTTACGGTTGGGTTTAATGTCGAACCCAACCGTAACCATAAGAAAACCGAAGAACACCAATTTTTGGCCAGATTTACGGTTGGGTTTTAAACAAAACCCAACCGTAAATCAAAGAACAATGATGAACACCAATTTTTGGCCAGATTTGCGGTTGGGTTTTCAACAAAACCCAACCGTAAATCAAAGAACAATGATGAACACCATGTTTTTGTGCAAAGTTACGGTTGGGTTTTAAACCATACCCAACCGTAAGTAGAAGAAAATGATGAACACCATTTTTCCAAAAGTTACGGTTGGGTTTTAAAGGAAAAACCAACCGTAACTCATCCTTTTGAGGATTGATTTTTTTTTTTGTAAAATTTGAGTTTTAAAAATCAAAATTTTGAAATAATTCAATCATTTTTACTAGATTGAAGGTAAATTGGGTGTTTGAAACAATGAAAAAACGAAAAACACACAAATTAGATAATCCAAATTTGTGTTATCCAGTAGAATTTATGGTTGGGTTTTGGCTTATAACCCAACCGTAACAGTTCTGTTAACATTTGTTCCAATTTCAACACATAATTACGGTTGTGTTTTGCCTTAAAACCCAACCGTAGCCAGTAGAACTTACGGTTGGGTTTGGCTTATAACCCAACCGTAACATATTCTGTTAATTTTTGTTTCAATTTCAACACAGAATTACGGTTGGGTTTTGCCTTAAAACCCAACCGTAGACAAGTTGTGGTGTTTGTACAAAATGTATTACAGTTGGGTTTAGTTATCGGACTCAACCGTAAATGGTCCTGTTAACTGTTTTTTGATTTTCAATATACTCCAAATTGGGTTTAAAACACAACTTTGTAACTTATTCCTTCTATTGTAATAGATTTAAAGTAGTACATTAAAGGAATAAAACAAAGGAAACGAAATACAAAAGACCATTGGATGATTACACTTAAACACTTAAAGATAATGGCGATAATCAAACACCCGACTTGTTTCCATAATACGGTAGCAATCTGTATGCTTGAACTCCTCCCCATATTTGATTCTATACTGCTCCATAGACAACACATGCTGAAAAAAATAAATCAATTATTAGTTTGAGTTTTTGAAATCTCTTTTTAATTAACGATTTATTAATCGACAAACTTACTCTTTCCACACCGTTCTCGTAGGGATTTTCTTCGAATCTCATTTGCTTTTCCAGTTTTAAGTTGTTCATTTGTCGATACAACGTCTCTAACCGTCTCTTGATGGCTCTCCACGGCCTATGATTTACATTCCCCTCTAATGCCGCAAACATTCGAAATACCCGCTTCCACCATTCTTCGGTATCTTGACCCTCATACCAATTTTGTTGTGAAACAACGTTGTTATTGTTGTTATAGAAGGCTCTATCGTAAGCATGCTCTAGCATCGTATGCCACGCTCGAACAATTGCAACATCTTCATCATTCGTGTATCTGTTTACCATTTTTAGTGGTTGAAAGGGTATGGTGAGAATAATGAGAAAATCTAGAATTATAATGAGAATGAAAGGGATAGAGAATAATGAGAAAGTGACAAGTAAAGGTTTCCTTTTATAGGGAAAAAGGTACCAACGGCTAGAATTTTGAATCAAAAAATCCGTTGGAATTGCTTAGTTTAAGGAGACGAAAATTCAGACATTTTGAGAATCCCGCAAAATTTACGGTTGGGTTTTGAGGTGAAACTCAACCGTAAAATAGTTGTGGTGTTTCTACAATTTATTTACGGTTGGGTTTAGTAATGTAACCCAACCGTAAAATGATTTTTAGAGTGAAATTTAGTTACGGTTGGGTTAAGTCACCTAACCCAACCGTAACTTGTAGTGTTAGTATTAGTG
Organism: Papaver californicum; assembly: GCA_023531435.1. Taxonomy (NCBI): domain Eukaryota; kingdom Viridiplantae; phylum Streptophyta; class Magnoliopsida; order Ranunculales; family Papaveraceae; genus Papaver; species Papaver californicum. The sequence continues at coordinate 615,476 of JAJJMC010033691.1, read as the reverse complement.
TATATTTTACCATATTGTTACGGTTGGGTTTTGCCTTAAAACCCAACCGTAATCTAGTTGCGTTGTTTGTACAATTTTTGTTACGGTTGGGTTTAGTAATAGAACCCAACCGTAAATATGAATGTTTGTAGTATGAATTGTAGTTACGGTTGGGTTGAGTCATGGAAGCCAACCGTAAAAGCAGTTTTTAAGACAAAATTAGTTATGCTTGGGTTTAGTTCATTTTCTTATCAAATACCAGAGTTGTGAGAAACCTTATTTTTAACATTAAAGGAAGAACCAAAGGAAACGAAATACAGTAGATCATTAGATGATTACACTTAAACACTTAAACACTTAATCATAACGGCGAAACTCAAGATAGAAACTTTGTTCCAAGATACGATAGCAATCTGTATGCTTGAACTCCTTCCCATATTTGATTTTATACTGCGCCCTAGCCATGGCATGCTGAAAAAAATATATCAATTATAAGTTTCATTATTTTAAATATTTTTTGAGAAAAAACGATTTATTAATTGACACACTTACTCTTTCCACATTGGTTTCGTCGGGAAATGCTTCAACTCTCATTTTCATTTCCAGTTTTAGGTTTTCCATTTCTTCATACAACGCCTCAAAGCGTCCCTTGATGGTACTGCACGTCCTCCGATATCTATTCCCGTGTAATGCCACAAACATTTCAAACACACGCTCCCACCAAGAATCGTCCTCCTGACAGTCCATCCAATTTTCAGGTATAACAACGTTTCTATTGTTGTTATAGAAAGCTTTCTCGTAAGCGTGGTCTATCATCGTAACCCACCCTCGAACAATTGCAACATCTTCATCATTCGTGTATCGAACCATTTTTAATGGTTGAAAGGGTATGGTGAGAATGAGTTGGAAAGTGTAGAATTATAATGAGAATGAAAGGGATAGAGAATAATGAGAAAGTGAAAAGGAAAGGTTTCCTTTTATAGGGCAAAAATTCGCAATGGCTAGATTTTCAAAAAAAAAACAACGTTGGAATTGTATTTTTTTGTCACTATTCAGGGATAATTTACGGGTGGGTTTTGTAATGAAACCCAACCGTAACAAATTTGTGGTTTTTGTAAAGTTATATTACAGTTGGGTTTTGGCTTAGAAAACAACCGTAAATTTTAATGTTAGTTTAAGTGGGATGATCATTTACGGTTGGGTTTTTGTAATGCAACCTAACCGTAACAAACATATTATTTTATTACAAATTATATTACGGTTGGGTTTAATTATCGGACCCAACCGTAAACATAAGTTTTTTAGTGGAAATGTAGTTACGGTTGGGTGATTTCTTGAAACCCAACCGCAAATGATCATCTTCATTTCCTATATTCTTCATTTTTTATGCTTAAATCAGTCTTGTATTTGTTTTATATTGGTGGTAAAAGTGGAAGAGAGATAAGAGAGTTTTAACTCAAAATTTTGAAAAAACCCAAAATGAGTGATTCTAGTGGCAAATTTATGGAGGGTGAATCCTTGTATGATTGCCAAACTAAATTCTACATACCCATTGAGGGAGACCCAACTATGTATGATTATTTGGATGGTAGAGAGGTTTTAAGTGTAAGTTGTGATGGTGAAACTAAACCAAATGGAGAAAGTAGTCGTCAAAGTGAAGATTCAACTGCTGAGAATAGTCAGGTATCATTCTAACTTAAACTCTTTTTCATTTTTTGCTGATATTTAAGGAAATGAGGTGCATAATCAGTTATTTTTTTGTTACACCATCAGGGTTACGGTTGGGTTTTAAGCCAAAACCCAACCGTAACTATACATTTGTGTTTCTGAAAAATAGAGTTTTACAGTTTTACGGTTGGGTGGTTACCAAAAACCCAACCGTAACTTATTACGTGCATGGGTATTTAGTGCACTTGTTACGGTTGGGTTTTACTCTTTAACCTAACCGTAACATTGGTTTGGCTTTTTTTGTTGTATTACGGTTGGGTCCGTCGATTATACGGTTGGGTCTGACGCTTCTAACTCAACCGTAAACTTATTGGTTTTAGTGTTTTGTCTGACGCTTGGCCTTGATCTCTTTTGTTCAGCTCGCGGTTGTAACTCAACCAATGAATGATCAGCCTCCTCCAAATGATATTGAAACTATAGATACTACGGATCACTATTTGAACGACCTGGTAGGTTATTGATAAGTTGTTAATCCCTTTCGACATCCAACATAATGCCATTTTTTTTCTCCTAACTTTCTGTTCTTGGACCATGCAGACATGGGATAAAAAAGATGATGCAAAGAAGTGGGCTACAGAACATGGGAAACTCATCATGTGTGTGATTGTTTGTAACAACCAACAAAAACACAACCGCTTTCAAATGGTTTGTGAGTGTAGTGGACAATACACAAGACATGCAAAAAAGGGTACTGAGTATGTACCAAAGACGAAGATCAAGCGAAAAACTTACACTAAGAAGACGGGATGTCCTTTCAAGCTTCAATTTCGTAAGAACAACAAGAATAAGTGGTTCTTGTCTACGGTTGTATGCGGTCGTCACAACCACCTACCACCAGAGACTTTGTTAACGCATCCTTCTATGGACCGGCTTACCAAGGAAGAAAAGCTCATCGTACACGATATGACGGAAAAGCGTTTGAAACCCAGTGATATACTCGGGCACTTGAAGAAAATAAACTCAAATAATGTGTCTACGTTGGAGAGAATCTACAACGCCAAAGCCAAGTTGAAGCATGAGAAATGGGAAGAAAGGGACCCGATCCAACAACTTTTGTACTTGGGGGAGACGAAAAACTACACCATGTTTCACGAAGAAGATGAGAATAAAGAAATTAAGCATATTATATTGGCTCATTCCGAGTTTATAAAGTTAGCACGGTGCTCCCATCAAGTGCTTATGATGGATTGCACGTACAAAACTAACAAGTATGAGCTCCCGGTTTTGAATAATGTAGGGCAAACTTCTACCAAGTCCCCGTTTAGTGTTTCCTTTTGCTTCTTGAGAAACGAGCTCGAAGAAAGCTATGTGTGGGCTTTGGAACAAATAAAATTATTCTACGTTGAAGGATATACCCCTAAGGTAATTATCACCGACAAAGAACAAGGATTGATGAATGCCATTGCAAGGTTATTCCCAGATGCTCATCATCTTCTTTGCACGTTCCACTTGTGGAACAATATTCAAACCAAGTGCAAAACGATTATTCGGTCAACAAAGAAAAGCGAGATGGAGAGAATTAAAAAATTGCCGGTTTCAGAACAAGAAACGGCCAAAGAAAAATTCGAGGAGGATGACAAGTTGGCGGAACTAAAATGGGATACTTTCCAAACTGAATGGGACACTTTGACATGGTCTATCACCAAGGAAGATTATGAAGAAAATGTTCGTATGTTATGCTTGCATTGGAGTAATTATCCAAAAGTTGTGAACTATTTGATGGAGCATTGGTTGAATCCCCATAAAGAGAAGTTTGTAGCGGCGTTCACAAACCAATATAGGCACTTTGACAACCAAGCTACAAGTACCGTGGAGTCATCTCACAACAGAATGAAGAAGAAGCTTCATAATTCTGATGCTGGGTTTGTTACGGTCTTCCTAGCGATGCACGATTATTATCTCCGTGACCTTGACAGAATTAAGGAATCTTTTGAAAAAAGCCTTTCTAGAAAACACGTCAGCTATAAGGACGAACCATTGCTCCAAAGTATTTTTTATAAGGTGTCGCATTGTGCTATTGAGAAGATAATGTACGAAGTAGAGTATAGATTGGGCAACTTACATGGAGAAAGAAGAATGTGTTTGTCCTAACATGTCAAGTTTGGGACTTCCCTGCCGGCATTTGATGCCCAAGTACGAAGAAGACGGTGTGATCCCAATTGAAGATATTGATCCGTTTTGGCAACAATTATCTTTCGATGAACCCATCGTCGAGTAAGATTTTGGTGCATCGTTTGCCGACACCCACGTTGGAAAGGCTTTAGCCAATAAATACGATACATTAAATAAGGCACAAAGGCAAATTTGGTTGACGAAGTTGAGTTATTTCGTGTTTTCAAACACAAGGTACGCTGTCAAGGAACCAATTAGAGGGAAGAGAAAAGGTAAACCTTCTACCAAAGAATCGAGGGCCGTCGGACGCAAAAAAGCAAAGGAATTGCATGAAGAATCAAAGAAAAGAAACCCTTGTGCATTTGAGCATTTGCAAAAGGAATATGAAGCAGAGGATGAGAAGGAGGATGATGCTGAATGAAAAATAAGTCAAACGGAACAAGGGGGGCCAAGTGTAGTAGATATTAAAGGAAAAGGTCTCGCGGTTCCCACTCAAGAAAGTTCAACAATTGAACTTGGTGCCAAGGGAAAAGTTCCTCCACACCCAAACTCAAGAAGAGTAAGTATGAAGGAATTAGCAAGAAGGAAAAAAAGAGTTAGTATGAAAGAATTAGCAAGAAGAAAAGAAAAACTTAAAGCCAATACATTAGTGGTTGAAGAGCCATATACGATCCGGATTGCAAGAGGATTGATGCAATTTCCATCAAACTTTTCAAGAATTGAGAATGGCAAAATCGTCCTAACCGAGCACATTATTTATGAAAATTATATGTCATCGTTTCCGGCTTTTTTTCGTCCATACATAAAGGCAACCGACGATGTTGCCGGTGATGGTAATTGTGGATACCATGTATTCATCGAACAAGTTGGACCATTTAGCGGAGCAGCAGGGTTGGGTATGGACGAAGTAACTTATGTAAGACATAAGTCAACGGTTGAACTACGCTCTTACCCGGATTTATACAAGCCAATGATGTGTGCATATAGAGATGAAGAGTCGTTGTTAAACGAGGAGTTCATCGCTCTCGAAAGGCGTTTAATAGGCAACAAGAATTGCACTAGCGAGTATTGGATGAGCATGCCAATATGTGGGCAAATCCTCGCCAACGCTTTCAATTGTGTCATACATTATATCTCAAATGGATATTGTTTCACATTTGCACCAACAAGATCAACATTTGTCGAACAATTGGCTAATAGAAGATGTGTGATTGGGCTGGTCCAGAACTGCCATTATGTCGGCCTCAAGTTGAAAGAAGGAAGTCCATTACCCCCTTTACAGGATGGATACGATGGTGATATCGCCAAGTCTTGGTGTCACCGGTTCAAGCACAATTTCGAACTCTGGAAGGCATTAAAACCCTCCCCGACCTTTCAATTCATATCATTTGCTTCTGACTCGGAGTCGGAATGATAATATAGTAAACCTGAAAGGCATTTAATATTCGTAGTAACAATATCATATGTATGTTGGAGGAATCATACTATTAATATATTTTTTTTTGGAAATGAAAAATTTGGAGTATCACATGTGTGAAAACAAAATTCACCCAGGTTTACAGTTGGATTTTCAGTGAAAACCCAACCGTAAACCAGTCACTACACCATAAAAAAAAAATTACGGTTGGGTACTGAGTGCAAACCCAACCGTAAACCTACCAGGGTTTTTCACCCAGTTTTACGGTTGGGTTATGACTCCAAAACCAATCGTACAACTGCAACGTTTACGGTTGGGTTTTGAGACCAAACCCAACCGTAAACCTGGGTGAATTTTAATCTGGAAGGTTTACGGTTGGGTTTGCATTCAAAACCCAACCGTAAATTTTTTGTTAACCTTTTTTGGAATTTCAGTTCACTCAAAATTGGGTTCAAAACACAAAATTTATGTAAACATCAAATTTTTGACCACATTACAACCCATGAAATCATTAAAGTAACCTGGGATACAATTGAAATTACACTAACAAACCCAAATGGCATTACAAAAGAACTAATAAATAGGTTTGCGAGTGAGCAAAAAGTCCTTTAGGATGTGATAATGAGGTAGGTATAAAAAGGGCCATATTTTCCATCTCCTCCATTCTTCAAGAGATCTCTGTAACACCTCATCTTCGGTTTCACCCCTAAGTCGTAGTTGACCAATAATACGAACTAATGCCATAAATTCTTCTACGTAGCGGTGTATAGTGTTATATCGACAAATCAAGTTGACATGATCACGGTTAAAAGGGTTGCCGGTTTCAGAACAAAATTTTTCATGGATTGTTTGCCAATAACTCGGACTCGTTATACCACTTTACCTTCTTTCTTCTCCTCTTTTTGGAAAACATAATACATAGTTGCGGCAAATACATAAATCTTCATCCAAAGAAAAATCTGGATTTTTAATCCCATGTTGACCCATATTCCACTATGTTAGAGTACTAGTTTTGTTAGAGATGATTGTTGTAACATAAAGGTTTAACTTTTAAAAAAAATGGATGGGTTGGATATGTACTCAACTATTTCACTTATAAACCAGAAGTGTAACGGCTATATTTTGAAAAATGGGTCGTACAAGGTTTGAACGGCTCTATTTGAAAACCCAAAAAAAAATCAAAAACGACCCAAAACTTTCCTCAAAATAGATTTTACGGTTGGGTTTTGGCTGAAAACCCAACCGTAATATCTTTAGAAAATTATGTTTTAAGGTTCTTTATTTACGGTTGGGTTTTAAGCCAAAACCCAACCGTAACCAACCTTTGTAGCTTTGAGTTTTAAGGCCAAATTAGGGTTTCAAAATCAAAAATTTGAACTTATTCAATCATTTTAACTAGATTGAAGGTAAATTGGGTCATTCAAACAAAGAAAAAACGAATTAGAGAATCAAATTTAAAGTTATCCAGTAGAATTACGGTTGGGTTTTGGCTGAAAACCCAACCGTAATATCCTAGGGAAATTATGTGTTGTGGTCATATATTTACGGTTGGGTTTTCAGCCAAAACCCAACCGTAAAATTATTCTTTCATATTTACGGTTGGGTTTTGGATGAAAACCCAACCGTAAAACTGTAGTATCAAAATGTGACAGATTTACGGTTGTGTTTCCAGGCAAAACCCAACCGTAAACCTGTCACATTTTTCATTTTGCCAGTTTTACAGTTGGGTTTTGCCTAGAAACCCAACCGTAACACTAATGTGACTGGGTATTTTTACCGGGATTTCCCATTGCATGGTTTCCAACTTAAAAAAATTAATCAAATAAATTTTCACGTGCAAGTTAAATTCAAACTTCAAGTATAACTTCACATTAAAGGTACAACTAATTCACACATACAAAACAAAACCATAGACATAGAGTTAGGGAGAAGGAGGAGGGGTAGGTCGATGACTTTGACGAGCTCTTTTTTTGCTCATAACATTACGATGACCAGCACCGCCACGAGTACGAGCTCCAGCACGACCGCCTCGAGTACGAGCACCACGTTGCGCATCCCCGGCTTCATCATGTGTCTCTTCATCCGATGCTTGGGGCTCTCTTCTAGTAGTACTCGCATCTCTAGTCGCGCCTCTTGTACCGGGTCTACTCCTCTTTAAAGTCCGCTGCACATCCTCAACTTCATGATGAAGCTCCCTAATCAAATCTTGGAGTTGGTCAGGCGTCCTCACATCAATTGTGCTTAGGCATGGATTAATAGAGTCCGCCAATGCAACGGCTTTCTTTTTCTATTCACATATGAAAATAAAAGTAGGATGAGTGTTTAGTAATAAATCTTAAAAACATTAATAACAAAAATAATGTACGTACCAAATTGAAATATGCCTTCTTCCAGAAACCATCTCCTGTGTTGATTGCCAGAGTCTCAGGATCATTGTTGATGATAGTTGGATGACCAAAATGGCGATACCACTCCAAGTAATCTTCTGCAGCCTCTTTTGTGCCCGGAGAGGGAGTTAACTCATTCCTTTGGACTTGGTATTTCGGATCAGTGCGGTTATTCCAAACCGCAACTGAAGGCGTCGGCTCATAGTTTAGCACGATGTTTGGCCCTTCGATCATCGACCTATTCACACACAATTTAAACATTTCGCGTGTCACCGTTGTTTGGACGTATCCATATTGCCGGAGAGTTCGGCGTGGGTTGGACATCACGTACCCAAACAGATGATACAAAGGGCCGTTGTAGCCTGCCACGTTCGACAATTCACGTAAATCCTCAACATGTCCATCACCCTCTATGCTAATCTTCACATAAGGGTCGAAAACAACATCATCAACTATGAAAGCATCAATTTCTGTTCTCATCTTTGCTATGAGCACTTCTTTATATTTTGCCTGCGCCCCGGTGAAGACGAATTTCTTTCCCGTAGGTCCACTAACATCAACGCTTGTTTGAGGAGCCAGTCTGGGAAAGTGATCGTATATCCATGCCTATAAAGATAATTAATATTAATATAAGAAAATGAGAAGAAAAAAAATTAAAATTGAACATTGAAATTCAAACAATAAATTACCTGAAGCAGACCGGTATTACCGGCAATCTCAGTTCCCCTGACCCTCGAAGCTTTTCGAAGGTTAGCAAGTAGGTCAGCCAGGGTGGCAGTTCCCCACGAGTACTGATGGGTCATCCCGAGATCACCCTGAAACCATTGTAGATACTGGACGTTGACCCTGTTGCCCGAGTTGTCACCAAAGAAGATGGTGCTGAGCATATATAGCAGATAAGCTCTGGCTGTTCGAATGGCTCTAGTGTCATCTATGACGACCCCAGCCATTTCCAACTTTGCGGTCCCTCCAAACTTCTCCCGTAGTGACCGCATCAATATTTTCTTGCTCATGGATTGACCTTTCTTCTTTGGCATCCCCGGTTTATCTCCACTCACCAATTTAAATTCCGATTCAGCTTCGGTCTTCTCCCATCCAAGTGTTTCTTTGACAAGTGCATAAATATCACTCCAGGACATGTTGTTGTCAAAACCCTCAAACACTGATTTACCTTCCACCTCCAGCCCAAGAATTGATTGGACATCATCCGGCGTTATAGTCATCTCGCCGAATGGGAGATGAAACGTATCGGTTTCAGGCCAATAACGTTCCCTGAAGGCTGCGCAGACGACACTGTCATACTCCCACATTGAATGTGTAATTCCAGGAGCTAACCCGGTAGCATTTACCAGAATTTGTACAGCCGTACATTCATCAGTTAAAGGCCAATGTTGAGCCCTTTGACGAACCAATTTCTTGATCGCATGTGTATGATCCTACAAAGAATAAAAACAAATTTGTTTTACTTACAAAAGTTAAAAAACCAAAATTTAACAGAATAAGAGAAGTGATTAGAATAATACCTTGGTCGCTGCAACTTTGGCAGCCCATGAATGGGGATAACCAAATAATATTGCAGATTTGTCTGGGGCCTCACCCCATAGTCCTCAATTCCTCTTCTTAGGCCACAGTTGAGGTTCAGCCTTTTCTTTCGGAATTTCTTTGGCAACCCTTTTCTTTGCCTTTTCTTTTCGAATTTCTTTACCTTTGCCTTGAGGGACATGTTGTTCTCTGTCCCCCTCTTCTTCTTCGTGTTGTTGCTCTTGTAGTGGTTCTCTAATCACAAGAGAACCTTTGGGTGTTGGTAGATCACCCAAGCCTTGAAACACATTATATTCCTCTTCTGCAATTTGAGGAACACTACCACCACCTACCTCAAAAGAGGGATTATGGGTCTGGCTCACGCCTCTCTTCTGAACCCCTAAATTCTTTCCGTGGCGAGGGGTTGGAGTGTGAGAAATAGGTGTTAAATTATTACCCCTCTTATTCTTCCTACAACACACAACCAATACAAGTTAGATAATTTCAAAGCAATTCAACTTCAACAAAAAAAATATTCACTACACAGGAAAATTTACGGTTGGGTTTTTTCTCAAAACCCAACCGTAATTTTTCTCCCTTATTTTACGGTTAGGTTTTGAGAAAAACCCAGCCGTAACAATATAAGTACAAAAGGTGGTCCATATGTTACGGTTAGGTTTTAAAAAAAAAACCAACCGTAATACTCAAACCAAATTTTTATGGACGCTCTTTGTTACGGTTGGGATTTTCTACAAACCCAACCGTAAGTTGTTTTTAAAAATTGGCGCAAATTATTTACGGTTGGGTTATCTATTGAAACCCAACTGTAATATCCTGAACTATTCATCTTCTTTCCTTTGATTTACGGTTGGGTATTGAAAATAACCCAACCGTAATACTCATGAACATGAAATATTACGGTTGGGTTTTGACACGGACCCAACCGTAATATCAACTGTGTGCAACATTTTTTTCCCAAAATCATGATCAAACATGCGAATAAATCAATTACAAGTTCTAAGAATACATGGGTTTTCTACAATACCTTAGATACACCATTGTTGGACTTTTCGGTGCTTGATTTTGCTTGTCACTGTCGATTTCTTGTTGAATCTCTTGATTAGGTTGAAAGGAGCAGGGTTCATTGCTATCACTGCTACCTTGAACGCCTTTAGTATGCTTCTTCATCTCGAATTGTTGAGTTGAGTTTAATCGTCGATGAATTTTGCGAATCGGCGATGAATCGAGGGAGATTACGGTTGGGTTTTGATAGGTTTTCTTTTGTTTAAGTTTTTAAAAGTTATGAATTTTGTTAAAAGAGTTTAGGTTTTAATTGGTATAAGGGTAAAATCGTCATTTAACAAAAATCCCTAGGACATCGCTTATCGTAAAAATGGATCACCTCGGCTCAACTAGGAGCCCCTCACTCAAATTTAGAGCCCTATATCAGCCTTCAAACTAAAGTAGTCACATTATAATGTTTGTAGATTAGGTATTATTTCCCAGTTCTTACAAACCTTTTTATTTGAACGTACATTTCTGATTTCTAGGTCACTACTTTACTATCTTCTCACTTGTAGAGGGGAAATGAGGTCTCTTGTGGTGAAGAAAATGATAAAGGGAACTTTAAAATCATTCCGTTTTGAGACACCGAAACTTGATTTCTTCTTGGTAAATCTCCTTGCTTATCAAGTAATTTTGATTATATTTTTTTTTTTTGCATATTTTCTTCTTGGTCTAGGAAGAAGATCTTGTTTGTGTTTCAAACATGTAGATAATTTCACTTCTCGCTGATCGTGTGCCGGAGATGGAAATGACTCTGGTAATACCGCCCTTATCCTAATCTTGTAATGTTTCTGTTGTTCGTTATTTAATCTGATGAATTTTGAAGATCTGGGTTTGAGGGTTTTGTATCAATTAGTGTTTAATTTTGTGATCTTGTTATGTCGGTAAGGTTTGGAGGCAGTAATGGGTTTGATCCATATTCGTTTAATGTTTAGGAAAATGATGCAGTAGATTGAGTTATTGATGGGAATTGAGCTGAATTTGTGGTTGTTTTGGTTAATGTGTTTGATCCTTGTCATGATGTTTTTGTTTTTGAATTTATTGAAGTATTAAAATTACATTTTGTTGTTTTGGTGGAGATTTTTTAAGCTTGGGTGTGTCGGTGAAGCTCTCTACTAGCTGAACTCGTAGTAATGCCTGCTCTTTGAAGATTTTTGTTTTTTTCTTCGAAGCAATGCCATTATTCAGTGTCCACCAATTTGAAATAGAAATTAGGTATATTAGATTTGACCCATTGATGTTTGTTGTGTTGTTAGGTAGAATCTTCAATCCACTGGGCATTGAAATGTTTTCAGTTGAAACCTAATAGTATAAATTGATGATGGTTTTCTTTGTGTATGCAAAATTACTTGAAATAAGTATCGACAAGGTGGAGTTGGAAGGTATTTTTAATGATTTTAAAGAAACATAAGTTTGTCACAGACTTGTTAGCTCGTAACTTTCAGCTGGGGTTTTCCTTACCTTACCATTTTATACGCACCTGGTCATTGCTCGCATAATCTACATGTGGAGACCCTTTTTTTAGGCGTTCCCAATCACTTTCCGATGACGTCAGTTTTAAGTGATATAATCATGTAAAGAATTTTTTTGTTTGTTTGTAGATGCTCGATGGCATAGTAGAGAAGACGTAAAAAACGCATTGACGTTTGCAGAGTCTGAAAAGGCGCAGAGACAGCTGCATACAAAGTTGACCAAATGTGCAAAGGAGTCGAGAAGGGGTTGAACTTCTCCTCGTATTTCAACGTAGAAAGTGGTCGTGTCCCAGATGTGCAACAAATACATCTTTCTGATTAATACATTTTGTTTGATGCAGGAGTTGCTTTCAAGATCTTGGTCGATCAGGTTGTTAGAAAGTAGTCATTTAATTATGCCACAACTTACAATATCTGGGATACCACAACTACAACTAAGAATGTTTGTAGTATTAACATAAGGTTGTCTTACATTTTAACCTAGTTACATTTTGTATCTTAATCAATAAGAGAAAAGGACAATAAGTCACAAGCTTACTTGTATGATTTTCTCCATGTCATACCTTGATTTTATGAAATCCGAGAAAGTGACTAGCTATGATGTGCAGTTCTGTGCTTCTCTTGATTGCATTGAACCATTTAAATGTCATCTGGACTTATATAATACCTCTTGTAATTTCTCTTGAAGGTACACAACAAGTCCATATCCGTTCAATGGAGATGCCGAAGAGGCATTTGCACGAAACCAATTTTTGTTTCATCTGCTTTTTTTTTCTTTTTGTTGAAAACACTTTTGGTTTTATCTAATTTTTGCTATCTTTTTTTAGTTTTTGTCAGACGAAACCAATCTTGTTGGTGGTATGATAATTTTTTTTGTTAAAACCAGTTTTGGTTTCATCTTTAATTTTTTTTTTCATCTTGTTGCAACCAATTTTAGTTTCATCTAATTTTTGTTAGTTTTTGTCGACGAAACCAATCTTGTTGGTGATATGATAATATTTTTGTTAAAATAAGTTTTTGTTTCATCTTATTTTGTTTCATTTTTTTCGAGTTTATGTCGATGAAACTAATCTTGATGAAAATCTTGTTGGTGATATGATAATTTTATGTTGAAACTAGTTTTGGTTTCATCTAATTTTGTTTTATTTTTTTCGAGTTTATGTCGACGAAACCAATCTTGTTGGTGATACGATAATTTTACGTTGAAGCGAGTTTTGGTTTTGTCTAATTTTGTTTCACTTTTTTTTTAGTTTTTGTCGACGAAACCAACTTTGTTGGTGATACGATAATTTTATGTTGAAATAAATTTTGATTTCATTTTTATCTGAATTTGTTTCATTTTTGTCGGCAAAACCAAATTTTGTTGGTGATACGATAATTTATTGTCGGAACAAATTTTGGTTTCAACATTTTTTTTTTCATTTTGTTGAGTATTAATCTTTATGAAACCAATTTTTATTAGTGATATATAGATGGATTGTTTTTTGTTGAAACTAGTTTTGGTTTCATCAAATTTTAGTTGCGGAGGTGATGGTAGTGGTGTTTGTCGTGCTACTAGGGTGGTAGTGGAGGTGGCGGTGTTGGTATTGGTGGTAGCAGTTTTGGTGGTGGCGAAACAAGGTCTGTTTTTTTTTTTTTTCATTTTTGTACGAAGAGAATAGAAATTGAGGGTAGGGTTGTTTTTTTTGTTGTCGGGGTGATTTAAACTAGAAGGGTAATTTAGACAGTTTATGTCAAATGAGGTTTTTGTGAACAATTTGTTTTGTTGGGTTTTTGTGGATGGATAGTGACAGCTTTGGGATTTTAACTCACGACCTGTTATTTTTTTATGTTATTTAAAATCGCTAACATGGACTAAACTGTAAATATTTTGACTAAACTATAAATTATGAAGGTTATTAGTTTATTTTTTATATTTTAAATAACTAAATAATTAATTTATACCTAATTGAATGGGTTATAACTAAGCAGTCTATTTGGACGAGATTTTGGACTGTATTTTCCTTTTCTTACAAACTCTGTTGTACTGTATATGTTTCCTTGTGCTAAAAGAGATTCACCTCTTCGTTTATAAAAACACATATGCCTTTTATTGGAAATATTCCAGAAGTGACCTAATGAGTCACGTTTCTAGAGTTTATTTATTTTTATTTTAATGGAAGAGACAAAACCTCATAACATCATTTCTATGAAATTTTGTTTACATTATGATCAATTAGTTAAGACACCCACAATGCGAGTACCACCTGAATTTAATGGTTCAGGAGCTAATAGATTTGACATACATTTACAAAAAAACAACAACATAAAGGTCAATCTAATTAAGCTAAAAATAAGTTATAACAAAACTCTGCAAATCTTTGATACCCAAATTGGCAAAATTGTCATTTTTTTCCACATAAAAGTTCATAATGTAACATATCAGAAAAAACACACATATTTGTGCCATTTTTTTCAATTTCCCCAAGAGGAAAAACAAAAAAAGATCAAATAAAATCTACTCTTTTGTTCCCTCTAATCTCCAATCTCCTCCGCAAAGTCTCTAAAGATTTCTATTGGAAGAACCACCTTCTTTAACAACTTCCTTAGCCAACTCCTTCCACTTTTTAGCATTTCTTTTCATTTCTTCATTTCCGTTACCATTTTTACACACCTACTTACTTCTTCTTATCAACAATCTTTGTTTCTTCATTTACTATCATTATTACTCCTATTTTCCATACATCTTCTATTAACTGTGCATCCGTTCCTTGATCTGTCCATTGTGGAAAACCTGTAAGTGGTACTCCTCCCACTAAACTTTCCAACGTCGAGTTCCATCCGCAATGTGTTATAAAACAACCAATTGACATGTGTGAAAGTACTTACACTTGTGAACACCAAGATATTATCTTCCCTTGTTCACTGCCTTCTCTCTTAATCCGACTCAATACACTCTCTATTCTTTTGATGCTTCCATTCCTTCTAGTTTTGATTCTTTTTCGCGACAAACCCATAGATACGGAAACCCACATTCGGTTAACCCATGAAAAATTTCCTTCGTTGATGTTCTAAAACAGAAACACTTCCAAATGAAACATACATCACAGATGCTTCTTCTTTAGAGTCTTAACCAATTTTTATACTCGTCAATAGTAACTACTACTGACAAAAATGCAAGAAACGCTTCTCTTGCATTTAAGGTCATTGAATCTCGTTTTGCTTTGTATAAAATACGGCGATGTTGTAAGCGACCATTTCTTTGTTGTGATTCTCTTGACTTTGGCATCGTCTTTCATTTTCCTTCTCAGTTAGTTGTCGAAGTCGAGCAAGTTTAATTCTTGGACTTCGACGTGGCTTAAAATCCAGATCCTTACCTTCAATTGTCATATGTAAATCAAAGAAAAATACACTACGAGGTGCTAAATTGAGAGAAACACTTTTTTAAACCTCTTAGTAATTTCTACAAACAGGTGGAGACCATTACTGAATTTATTAGAAATTGAAATTGAAATGATTATATCACAGGTAGAGACTATCACTAAATTTTTATTTGAAATTGAAGATAATGATTATCACAAATCACACTAAAGATGTTTACCACTTAACGATAGTCAACAAAACTGAATCATTAACGAATCAACGAAGAGAATTGTACCAGACAAATTAGGTTTCAAATGAGGGTTCAAGTACACAACCACTTTCTAGACAAATATGTGAAGTTAATCGAAAATGGAGCGGATCCCAAATATTAGAATCGCATACTTGAATGATTTAAACCTATATCCGCCGTAGTTTTTTCTTTTTCCTGCAAGTTACGGGGGGAGGACAGCAATGATCATGGTAGCTGCTGTGAAGTAGGCAACTTTCAGTTCCAGTTTACTATTATTTACTATTGTATTTCATTCATTTAGGGACAGGGACAAAAAAGGGGATTTTTCTTTTTTTCTGACAGATAAAGGGAAAATAGGCAATGTCTTTTTCTTTTTTGGTTCGAGCGGGGGGCGAGGTAGGATTTTTGATTTTTCAATGAGAAGAACTTGTTCTTCGATTGATCTAGATTTTAGATATTAGGTACATAGAAAAAGTCGCAAAAGACCTTAATGTTTCTCCTAAAATAAGATTTATGACGGGTGTATTTTTAGTCATTTCAGGATCTATGTAAAAAAAATCCCTCCGGTCAAAATTGGACCTTTATATTATTATAGTGAGATTACAGGAGAAAAACAACTAATACTAAATTTACAAATTTCAAAACATAAAAAAACAAAAATAGAAAATTGTACCAAAGTTTTACAACCGTCGAAGAGAATGGCATTCTTCCAATGGTTTAAAAACCATTTTTTTCCCTTGATCATCTATTTCTTGATCATCATCATTGATGTAAAAGACTTCCAAAAAGAGGAAGAAAAATGCCCAAATTGATATCTTTGCGATCCATATCGGTCTTACTCTTCTTAAATGAAATTTATCGTCTCCTTCCGTATTATGCTTGATAATAATACAACTCCCACTACACCGTATTAGCTAATTTGTAACACAAAGATTTGTAATGGTTTTCTTTTAAATCACATAATTTATAAGTCACAAATCTTGTGACCATTGTCAAGTGTGATAGAATTTTTTGAGTGTTACAATATTTAGGAATATTTTGTTTTAGATAACTATGTGCCACTTTTTATTAGTAAAGTATTATATGTTGTTGATGTTATACATCCAAAACTACTAATTCAACCCATTTATCATGAAGGCTGATATAGGGGCTCCCATATCAATAGAGGGGCTCCCAGTTGAGCCGAGGTGACCCAATTTTACGATAAGGGATGTCCTAGGGGTAAAGTTAAATGTTCATTTTACCCTTTACCTAATAAAAAAAAGACAAATTTGTCCTTTAATTAAAAAAATTTCATCTCCTCCATATCTTCTCCTTCTCCATTTTAATCAAATTTCTCAATCGAATCAAAATTTTATCGCCGATTAAACTCCCAATTTCGTGATGAAGAATACTAATAAATGTGTAGAAAGTAGTAGTGATGACAATCCGGATAAAACTAAATTACACTAACTAATTTGATGAAATCACGATTTGAAAGATTGATTTTTTGTTGTTCAGAGAAACTTACGGTTGGGTTTCATGTCGAACCCAACCGTAACACCAAGAACACCATTTTTGCCCAGATTTACGATTGGGTTTTCAGCCAAACCCAACCCTAACTAATTTGTTCTTCATATTACGGTTGGGTTATTAAACAAACCCGACCGTAACTTCAAATGTAAGAGATGAAGATTCAATTAAAATTTACGGTTAGGTTTTCAACCAAACCCAACCGTAACTAATCTTCAAACCCCAATTGTAAAATTAGATAAATATATTTTGAGATTTTTTTCATTTCTATCTTGTAGAGAATTGAAAGACGGAGCTAACCCAAAAAAAAATGAGGTCAATCGGAGTTATGATCAAAACGGTGACATTTT
>JAJJMC010033691.1:574060-597941 GCA_023531435.1 Papaver californicum | reverse complement strand
AAACCCAACCGTAACTGAAGGTGTTCTTCGGTGTTCTTGGTGTTACGGTTGGGTTCGTAATGAAACCCAACCGTAACTGTCTCTGAATCACACAAAATCAAACTTTCAATTCGTGATTTCATCTAATTTGAGCCATAAAATGATCAAGATTTTAATCTAGAAAGACCTAAATGGTTACTATGGTTGATTGAATCAAAAACTAGGGTTTAAAAAAAAAACGAAATTTTTTTCTCACATTTCATCTAGTTTTTCATCCCCAAATCACAAATCAAAAAAAAAAAAAATTGATTTCAATTTTTGTTAGTCAAAGATTAAGTTTAATTAACCATGATTAGCTCAATTAAATTTTCACTAATTAAGGTAATTAACATATTAATGAAGGGTGATTTTGGTATTGTGAAAATATTATGGATAAGGGGTTTTAAATTTTACTTCATAATATCCGTATTTCGTCTTATTAGAGGAGCCCCTCTATTGATATGGGAGCCCTTATATCAGCCTTCTTTATCATCTACATGAAAATTAAACTTCAACACCGTAACCCTTTATGTTTTATTTTCTCACATATTTTCATAAATTACACTTTAAAAAAAAATTAAAGTATTTTTGAGAATTAAAAAAGATAAATTAAAATTAACTTTTTAAAGTTGGACAATTCCTCTCAATCCTGTTCATTTGTACACCCGAACACCCTGTTCATGTGACAACCTACCGCTATTAGGCTAACCCATGGTTCGCGTGGCTGAAAGATCAAGTGTATTAGATCCGGGTTTAAATCAGGGTATCAATATGATTAAATATTCTCTCCCGAAAATTTATTTGGATCGAGCTTTCAAATTTACCTCAAATTTTGTTTTCAACATAGAGCTCCAAAAATTCCCCCTCTTTTTTCCATCTCCCGCTCACCCAAAATTCGTTCCCTCAATATTAGGTCTTAATAACCGAAACTTTTCTCTCCCGAAAATTCTACAAGCTCCAAAATTCCCCCCTCTTTTTTCATCTCCGCTCCTAAATATTCACCGAAATCTGGTTCAAAATTTCTCAACACATTTTAAAGATTTTGCTTATATATATAAGAGATTAAGAGGCCATCAACACAATGGTTTTAATTGTCTGTGGAGAAAAGGTTTTATATGTTAAAGGTAATTTTATCAAACCCTTAATTTGTTTTAGATCTGTTTAATGTTAGGGTTTCTGATTTTTATACTAGGGTTTGTCGTTTGAAAAAGGGTTTCTGGTTTTAATCTTTCTCAATAGACTAGAACTAATTACTGAATTTTCATAATAGTTTGTTGTTTATTGTTTGAGAAAGATTTTCTCTTCTTCCGACCTAAAATCAGTTGTATGTAAAAATTACCGGGCTTAAACCAGTTAAAAAAGGTTTTTTTCTTGTTCTTCTCTTTTTATCTCTTTTATTATGATTTCTTATTTTGTAGTTAATATTTTCTTGAGAAGACATTAGGTTTGATAGAGATGGAGACACCATGATAGTGTGATACATGGGGTTAAGGTCCGTCTTTCTTTTTTGGACGACAAATGAAGTCTGTACATTTAAATTTAGTGAATCAATTGGTTTTTAATTAAGAACGTTGATTCTCATTTATTTGTTTCAGTGGAATTGAAATATCAGGGCTTGTTTGAGGTTTATTATTGTTCATCATGTCCATTATATTCTATTTTTAACCTTAACCTTAACCTTAACCTACCTGATATGATTGATCCTAGAAAACTAGATTAAGGGCACCAATTGGTTTTAGTGGATTCCAATTGTAAAACCAAAATTGGAACAGAGAATTTAGGGACTAACTGTGTTATTGGAAACACATTTTTATAGTTGTTAGTTTTTTGGTTTTACTTAAATTAAGCTATTTTTTGCTATATTGTTAATATGCTACGAACTAGATTACTTTAATACTGGTTATTGTTTTTTACATTCTTGTTAGCAAATATAGTTGATAGAAGTTATCTCAACTGAAACAAGTTTGTTAATGATTGGATGGTAGCCGGAGTTCAGCATCACCAACTCTCACGTAGACCATTTAGCAAATATAGCTGATAGAAGTTATCTCAACTGAAACAAGTTTGTAAATGATTGGATGGTATCCGGAGTTCAGCATCACCAAATCTATCGCAGACCAAAAGTAGAAGAAAGTTTGACGTCGGAGCCTACAATGCCGTCAACATCTAGATTTGCAAGGAGACGAGTTAACTGTGCTGTGATGGTAGTGAACATTTGCAGAGATTTACATACTGAATGGCGACTCAAAGCCATTGGAGTCTACTAAAGAACCTTGTACTCTCCTTCTATGAGAAAATGCAGTAAGTATGTCTTCCCCTCATAAGTATATGGTAGTAGCTAAACAGAGGAGTTTAACCCATCTACTCTCCTTCTATAAACCAACTGGTAGGATTAATCGGCAAGACTAAGACATGTAAATAACGCGCACCATAAAATCTTTGTATGGAGGGATTATTTTATATCATTTTAAACTCCATATGCATTGTTGTTTGGCTAGAAAATAATCAGATAAAGATTGTGCTTGTGTTAATATTATCTAAGACTTTGTTGTGATGCTATAGACTTAATTTAATGTATCTAAGACTTTGTTGTGATGCTATGGACTTAATTTAATCTCTTAGTAAGGTGGAAACAGTTGGTTATGTACTTCTATTGTTTGTTAACTCGCTCAAGCTTTTATTTTATGCCAATATGTGGTTCTGACATTGTGGTATTTACAGGAGCTTTAACATCCTATCATCAGGTTGACATTGTTGTTTTGACTAAGGTATATGTACTTCATACCCTAAAATGCATAACTTCATTAACTTCATGAGGGTACTTTATGATAGTGGTTTCTGAAATGGTTAGTTGATGTTGATGGTGGCAGCTAACTTGTTTGGTGTTTCCACAAGGGAATAGTTCATTGCTGCAACCGAAATCAATCTGGAGGGCAGAAGAAAATCACGAGATCTCACTGGTTGAACATGTACTGCATTTGATTTAATTGAGGTATCTTTTCACTCCTTCTAGGATGCTTTTATGTTCGCATTTTCTGATGCTCCAAGGTTTGCAATGGTTTTTGGAGGAAAATTGGTTGGACATGCATGTTTCTACCATTCTATTTTACATCTACAGTTTTACTGGTCATAGTTTTGCTATTCTTCTGAAGGCATGCTGAGTATTGACTATTGAGTCTTGGTGGTATACAATTGTTAAGGTCTGTGTTTTATAACAACTTTATGACTGGTCAGACTGGATAATCGAGTGATTTGCTTTCTTACTGTCCACACAATGTCTGATTGAAGAATATTTGGAACATAACCTTCATCCTGTTATTTAGACACTGTTTTTTCATGCGCTTAATATTATACAAGGGTTTAGTGTCCGTATTAGTGATTTGCAGTGCCGATTCATTGGCAGGCATTAGCTGCAGCATCAAAGACTGTTGATTGTCATAAGATTGTTCTTAGTTTGCACAAATATTTTCTACTTGCTGGGTATCTTGGCAGTAAGTTGATCTCATTATCGGATACTCCTTAGTTCCTTTTACGTAAGCATTTTTGGTAATTTTCTTCTTGAAGCTATACTTGTCAATTTGACAGAAATGTATCCTGGTGTCTGACTCAGATTTAATTATCATTGGCATCTTCAAAATCCAAATAGCACATAATGACATGTTGATAGATACTATGCATCCAAATCTATAAATTAACTAGCTTTATCTTGCGAAAGAGAACAAGGAAAAGACCATGTTTAGGTGTAAAATAAGAATGTGATGTTGAAAATATCGGCTGAGTTATATGATGAAACCATTTTGATCAATCCGATAGAACAACCATATGGTGGAAAAACACACAATCCAACTAATCACTTTTCAGTTTGTCAAAGCACTGTAATGGTTAAAGGGAGATTCTTGGACTGGGTTGTGCTACTAGCGGCACAATCATCAGCTGAAATCTGGTTTCTGAAGTTTTGCGTGTTAACTTGACATAAAATTATTTTTGAATTGTAATTGGCACATTAGAAGGTTATTACCTCTTCTAAGGGTTTGAGTCTTGTTGATTAGTAGGGAATGTTGTTTTTTGTTGATGTGCATAGGAACTGCATTTTGAATACACGTATCTCATTGGTGTATTATATTTTATGGTCTGTTGATTCAGGTATTTGAACTTTCTATTGATTCAGGTCATACACCAAAGCCAAAAAAGACATTAAACGAGATCACAAAGGAACTTTGCCCGGTATGTCTCTTCCCTTAGTGCATTTCAGCTCAATGAAAATTTGGCAGTATCTTGGTTCTTCCACATACAACATTTTGTTTATTATTCTCTGTCGCCTTGCAAGTTCTCAGCATACCAACAAATGTACAAAATTAGTACATTGTACTAGGATAAAAAATTCAGCACCCACAGCTATCTGAAGTGAACATCAGTGAATTGGTTAAATTCCTTCTTAGTTCTTACTAACATTTCAGTTATTTTTTAATAAAATTCTTCTCTCATTTGTAGGTTGTCTCAAGTATGAGAGTTCTGATGACATATGATTCGAAAATACATGATGTGTGACAACCTGTTTGGCAGCCACAGGCACACTGATAACTCAGACCAAATCCGAGTAGATCTAGATTTGGGGATGAAGAAAGCTGTGGAGGAGAAGTTTTGGATAATTATTTGGAAAAAATGGTTATACGTAGGGGAAAGAGAGAAGTTTTGGTGTCACCCACTACTACGGTTTACTTTGTTATCGAACTGTGTTGTACAAGCACTTTCCTGTAATATCTCTGTGTATATTGTTTTCCTTGCGTTACAAGGAAAGTCAGTAATTCTCTATTCTATAAATACAATCAGTTTCTTTTGTGTTTCTCATTCACTGAGAATACGTTAATTCTAGGTTTCAACTCCTTATCCCCTTCGTGCCTTCGCCTCTCTTTTTTGGGTGTTAGGTTTCAGCATATCTCGGTAAGTAATATCTCTTTTATTATATGTTGAATAATTTCTTGTTTTGATGTTGAGAGATTTTGGGTGTTTAGAAAGTTTACGGGTTGGGATCAGTATCGTGAATTTGATTCTATTATTCAGGTGTTTCGTGCATAGCTAATTCGGATGCATGAGGTATATAAAATTTTATTCATTTATTATTTTTTTAATATCTGTTGATCTATTTGAATGATTGATGATCATCTTCTTCTTTGTATCTCTACTGTTCTGAAAATCCAGGGTTTAGTTCTCTCAATACCCCATCTCCTAGTCTTTTTAATAGGGTTTCAATTTTCTGACAGAAGGCTTTGAATCTACGCTCTACAAGTCAAATGCCTTATCTTCAAATTTCTCAAAATTTTATTAGGGATAATGATACAGGATTTTTACATATTCTGTTGGATTTAATGCTTGTTTGTTCTCAATCTGACTTTTATCTATCTGTAAATGTAAACTAATTATTGTGTTTATATTTGTAATTTTCTTGTTTATAGCACCCCAGAGAGTTACTCTGAATCTGGTGAAGAAGCTATGAAAATTCTTATGATTGTAACACTGATTCTGAATGCGACACTTTGATCAAAAAAAATTGATTCCATTTTTGGTGATAATGTAAGAGCAACTGCAGCGGTCGACCAGACCAAAGAGCAAAGACCAGGAATGCTCTTTGGTCCGATTTTGTGAGACGCAACGGACGACTAAATGTGGTATTTGGTCCAGAAATTGAACAGTATCCGATCAGGTTTAGTCAAGAAACTGGACCAAAACAGATATAGTCTGACGCTCATATAAGACAGCGTTTTCCCAAAACGCCATTGTACGAGGACGTTTATAAACACAAACGTCATTTCTGAAAGATGTTTATCAAAACGTTTCTAAAGAACAACGTTTTTGAAACGTTGTATTAAAAGAGCGCTTCTGAATTGAAACGTTGTATTAAAAGCGTTTTTGAAACGTTGTATTAAAACGACGTTTCTGAAACGTTGTATTAAACGTTTATTAAGAACAGCGTTTCTGAAACGTTGTATTAAAGCAGCGTTTTCAAAATTAACGGTCCTCTACACCAACGTTTAGGCTTTCAAGCGTTGTTATATGTGGGCGTTTTTTTTTGAAATGCTGCTTTAGAAGAGCGTTTGAGTTTTGACGCTACTTTACGATGACGTTTTTCTATGTTTTATATCAAAACGCTTCAGTACAGTAACGTTTGACGTTTGAGTAACATAACGCTTCATTACAGGAGCATATGTTCAAAACGCTAATCTAAATGAAGGTCAAAAACATAACGTTTGTCTAGTTAAACGTCTGTGTAATATACGTCACTTTAATATAGCGTTTGATAATTAACGCTTATTTACAACAGCGTAATATCATATTTAGTCATGTTTTCGTTGCGTTTTTTTTTTTTAAACGACCAAACAGATTTGGTCTTTGATCGATGGTCTGGTCCAACCGCTGCAGTAACCTATTTTTAGAAAGCTTATATAGGGGCGGCTAAATTAATAGAGGGGCTTCCTTAGGATTTAGGGTGACTAAATAATTCGTTAGGGGATATCCTAGGGGCTATGTTAAATGTCCATATTACCCTCACTCAATTAAAACCTAAACAAAATAAAACCTTTCTAATCTAATACATTTTCATTTCAATTCAAACCCTTTCTTCTCCAACCCAACCGTATATCATCCTTCTCCATTTCAACTTTTTTTCTCCATCGAAATTCCTCGTCGATTCGAAAAATTCTTCGTCGATTAAACTCTAAAGTTCCTGATGAAGAATCATACTAAAGGTGTAGAAGGTAGTAGTGATGACAATCAAAATCAAACTTTACAACCTAATCAAGAGATTGAAGAACAAATCGGGGGTGACAATCAAAATCAAACTCCGAAACCACAACAAATGGTGTATATAAGGTGTATTCAACAAAACCCATGTTATTTTTAGAACCCTAAAGTGATTGATTTTCTTGTTTGATTAATGGAGTTGTAAAAAAAATAGGTTTCCAGAAAAATTTACGGTTGGGTTTGATTGGAAAACCCAACCGTAAATTATTTTCTCAAGAATTTACCGTTGGGTTATTCAAATACCCAACCGTAAATAAAAAGGAAGGAGATAAAGATGATATTTTACGGCTGGGTTCGATCTGAACCCAACCGTAAACAATTTTGCACTCAAAGAAAAAAAAATTCTTACGGTTGGGTTTGATTCTAATTGCCAACCGTAAATTAATCTGCATATGTCAAACTTTTTGTGTTGAGGATTATTTACGGTTGGGTTAGATTGTCAATTCCCAACCGTAAAGTCTCATGCGTAGGTTAACTTCTTGTTGTTGATTATTTACGGTTGGGTTCGATATGTGTAACCCAACCGTAAAGAGTTCTGAATTTTTAAATTTTTGATTGATTGCTTGTGTTGAACTATTTGTAAATTATCTAACTTGTATTGCTTGTATGTTGTAGGAAAAAGAAGAGGGGTAATAATTTAACACCAATTGATCACACTCCAAGCCCTCTCCACGGAATTCATTTAGGGGTAGATAATAAAGGCTTGAGAAAGAACGAAAAGAAGAAGAAGACTTTTGAGGTAGGGGGTGGTAGCTCTACTCAAGAAGTACTACCTCAAGAGGAATATAATGTTTTCAGGACTTCGAAGATCTACCGGTGTTCAGCGGAGGTGCGCTTGTGATTAGAGAACCACCATAAGAGGAACATTGTGATGAAGAAGAGACGGACGGAGAACACTTTGTCGCTCAAGGCAAAGGTAAAGAAATTGTTGTTGCTTCTACTCAACCTCAACTGAAGGAAAAAAAACCAAGGAAGCAGCCAGACCGAAAGGGAAGCATATTCCCAAAGGCAAAGACGTGTTATTGCCTAAGAAGAAGAATGGAAGACCTTGGGGTGAGGCCCCAGAAAGGTCTGCAATATTATTTGGTTATCCGTATTCATGGGCTGCCAAAGTTGCTGAGGCAAGGGTATTAATCTAAAAACTTCTCTTGTTTTGTTAAATTTCCGTTTGTTTAACTTCAAGTTAAAAAATATTGTTTTTATTCTTTGTAGGATCATACACATGCCGTGAAGAAATTGGTTCGTCAAAGGGCTCAACATTGCCGTTAGCTGAAGAATGTATGGCCGTCCAAGTTCTCGTAAATGATACAGAGTTAGCTCCCGGAATTACCAATTCTATGTTGGAATATGACAGTGTTACCTGCACAGCCTTCAGGGAACGTTATTGGCCTGAAACCGATACGTTTCATCTCCCATTCGGCGAGATGACAATAACGTCGGATGATGTCAAGTCAATTCTTGTCTTACCAGTTGAAGGAAAAGTCGTGTATGAATATTTTGACAACAACATGTCTTGGAGTCATCTCTGTGTCCTTGTCAAAGATACACTTGGATGGGAGAAGACAAAAGCCGAGTTAGAGTTTAAAGTGGCTGCTGGAGATAAACCGGGTGTAGCAACGAAGAAAGGTTTAGGTATGACCAAGAAGATCTTGTTGTGTAGTTTGAGGGAGAAGTTTGTAGGAACCCTGCAATTGGAAAATGATGGGGTCGTCATAGATGAAACTAGAGCTATGCGTACAGCCAGGGCGTATCTGCTATATATGCTTGGTACCATCTTCTTCGCTGACAACTCAGGAAATAGGGTCAACGCTCACTTTCTACAGTGGTTGACGGATCTCCAGAAGACGCATGAGTATTCATGGGGAACTTCCACCCTCGCTTACCTACTTTCCAACCTTAGAAAAGCTTCGAGGGTTAGAGGAACTGAGATTGCCGGGAATACTGGTCTTCTTCAGGTAATTTATTGTTGGAATTTTAATGTTTAAATTCAATTTTTTTTGGCGCATTATCTTATATCAATATTTATTATCTTCATAGGCATGGGTCTATGATCACTTTCCGAGCCTGGCTCCTAAGACGGAGTGGAGCGGTGATTTTACTGGACCTACAGAAAAGAAATTCAGATTCACCGGTACTCATTCAAAGCATAAAGAAGTGCAGATAGCAAAGAAGAGAAGTGAAATTGATGCTTTCACCGTTGAAGATGTGGTGTTTGATCATTATGTGAAGATTGACATAGATGATGATGGAGTAGTTGAAGATTTACGTCAATTATTGGACGTGTCAGGCTACAACGGGCCTTTGTACCATCCGTTTGGGTTCGTGATGTGCAACCCTCGTCGAACTCTCCACCAACATGGCTATGTCCAAACCAAGGTAACAATGAAGCCTTTAAATTGTGTGTGAATGGCTCCATGATCGAAGTCCCAAGTATCGTGCTCAACTACATCCCAACGCCTTCGGTCGCGGTTTGGAACAACCGCCATCAACCGGAATACCAAATCCAAATGGAGGAGGTAAATCCATCTCCGGGCGCAAAAGAGGTCCTATAAGATTACTTGGATTGGTATCGCCATTTTGGTTATCCAAATGTCATTAACATTGATCCAGAATCTATGAGAATACTTCAAAGGGGTCAAGGAAACAACACAGGAGATGGTGTCATTGATGTTTGGAAAAAGGCATATTTCAATTTGGTACGTAAATTACTTATGTTATTAATGTTTTTAAGATTTATTACTAAAGACTCAACCAACATTTTTTTTCATATATGAATAGAAAAATAACTTCAAAAAGAAAGCACTTGCATTGACAGAGTCTATGACTCCATGCCTAAGTAGAGGTGATGTGATGACGTTTGAGCAATTAAAGAACCTGCAAGCCAAAATGAGGAAGCTTCATGAATCAAATGAAGATGAGACGATGCGAAGCTTAAAGATGAGTAAAGCCGGTACAAGAGATGCGACTACTAGCCGAAGAGAGCCGCAACCTAGTGATGAAGAGACACATGATGAAGCCGAGGATGTGCAAGGTGGTGCTCGTACTCGTGGCGGTCGTGTTGGTGCCCGTACTCGTGGCGGTCGTGCTGGTCCTCGTACTTGTTGTAGCACGAGCAAAAAAAAAGTTCGTCAAACTGATCGACATACCCCTCCTCACTCTCCCTAATTCTACGTTGATTATGACAACTGCGTCAAACTAAGTTTTTTTTTATCGGTGGATTATAACTTCTTGCGACAATATTCATATTTTTATTTAGTTAAAATGTATGAGAAAGTGTTTATCTTAAATTGGTCTAGCTAAATTTCATGTTTTATTTACAAAAATTTCAAGTTGGAAACTAAGCAAAGGAGAAATCAACTCAAAAAACAAAATTCCAGGAATATTTACGGTTGGATTCGCAAGTCCATATCCAACCGTAAAACTATCAGTATTATAATTCCCAGAGTTACGGTTGGGTTATTGAGTCAAAACCCAACCGTAAAACTGACATTTTTTCATGCCAGACTTACGGTTGGTTTTTCATCCAAAACCCAACCGTAGATATGGATATCAATTTTACGGTTGGGTTGGGAAGCCCAAACCCAACCGTAAATATTCCTGGACAACTTCAAATTGGATTCTAGTACTTGTGTTGTTTTCGGTTTTTGTTTGTTTGAATGACCTAATTTACCTTCAATCTAGTTAAAATGATTGAATAAGTTTAAAAATTTGATTTTTAAACCCCAATTTGGCCTTAAACTCAATGCTCCAAAGGATGTTTTACGGTTGGTTTAGAAAGCCCAAACCCAACCGTAAATATTCTGGATCATTAAAAATTGTATTCTAGTAGTTGTGTTGTTTTCAGTTTTTGTTTGTTTGAATGACCTAATCTACCTTTACTCTAGTTAAAATGATTGAATAAGTTTAAAAATTTGATTTTTAAACCCCAATTTGGCCTTAAACTCAATGCTCCAAAGGATGTTTTACGGTTGGGTTGGAAAGCCCAAACCCAACCGTAAATATTCCTGGATCATTAAAAATTGTATTCTAGTACTTGTGTTGTTTTTGGTTTTTGTTTGTTTGAATGACCTAATTTACCTTCAATCTAGTTAAACTGATTGAATAAGTTTAAAATTTTGATTTTTAAATCCCAATTTGGCCTTAAACTCAATGCTCCAAAGGATGTTTTACGGTTGGGTTGGAAAGGCCAAACCCAACCTTAAATATTCCTGGACCATTAAAAATTGTATTCTATTACTTGTGTCCTAACCGTAAAACAGTCACAACTGATTACTTACGGTTGGTTTTTGAATCAAAACCCAACCGTAAATATTCCTGGACCCAGTTTGCGTTTTTTTGGGGTTTTGTTTGTTTGAATGACACTATTTACTTTAAATCTAGTAACATTGAATGAATAAGTTTAAAAATTCGATTTTTAAACCCCATTTTGGAGTGAAAGGAAATAAAAAAAATAAGGGTCCAGGAATATTTACGGTTGGGTTTTGATTCAAAAACCCAACCGTAGAAGTGTAGGGAAAAAATGACAGGTTTATGGTTGGGTCTGAAGGACCGTACCTAACCGTAATACTGTCCTTTTTTTTCCTACAGTCATACGGTTGGGTTTTTGAGTCCCAACCCAACCGTAAACCTGTTTTTTGATTTTTTGTTTCATTTTTGTAACCGTTACAAAAATAGAGCCGTTGGAAACTTGTACGACCCATTTTTCAAAATAGAGCCGTTACACATCTTCTTTATGAAGGAAAAAAAGGAAAATGGTTGAGTACATCTTCGTATCCAACCCTTAACGGGGGTAATGAGCTTCCTTCTTTCAACTTGAAACCGAAAAAATGGCACATTTGCACCATCCCCATCACACATCTTCTCTTAGCCAATTGTTCGACAAAGGTTGTTCTTGTTGGTGCAAATGTAAGACTAAATCCAATTGAGATATAATGGATGACGCAACTGAAAGTGTTGGCGAGGATTTGGCCACATATTGGCATGCTCATCCAATACTCGCTTGAAAAATTCTTGTTGCCTATTAAACGCCTTTCGAATGCAATGAACTTCTCGTTTAACAACGACTCTTCTTCTCCCGGTTCACTCATCATTGACTTGTATAAATCCGGGTAAGAACGTAGTTCAACCGCGGACCTATGCCTTACATAAGTGTCTTCGTCCCAACCCAACTCTTTTGCTCCGCTAAATGGTCCAACTGTTCGATGAATACATGGTAACCACAATTACCATCACCGAAAACATCGTCGATGACCTTTAAGTATTCACGAATAAAATCCGGAAAATATAACAAATAATTTTCATATATAATGTGCTTAGTTCAGACGATTTTACCATTCTCATTTCTTGAAAAATTAGATGGTGCTTGCATCAATCCTCTTGCAATCCGGATCGTATGCGGCTCTTCAACCACTAATGTATTTCCTTTAACATTTTCTTTTCTTCTTGCTAATTCTTTGATACTAACTCTTCTTGAGTTTGGTTGTGCGGGAACTTTTCCCTTGCCACCAACTTCCATTGTTGAACTCTCTTGAGAGGGAAACGCGGGACCTTTTCCTTTACAATCTACTAGGCTTGGTCCTCCTTGTTCCGTTTGACTTCTTCTTCGTTTGTTTCTACCTTGAACATCATCCTCCTTCTCATCCTCCGCTTCATATTCCTTTTGCAAATGCTCAAAACCCGAAGGTTCTATTTTCTTTGATTCTTCCAACAATTCCCTAGTTTTTTTTCGCACCACGGCCCTCTTTGCTTTCGTAGAAGGCATCCCCTTTCTCTTCCCTCTATTTGGTTCCTTGACATCGTACCTTGTGTAAGGAAACACGAAGTTACTCAACTTACTCAACCATATTTGCCTTTGCGCATGATTTAATGTGTCGTATTTCTCGGCTAGAGCTTTTCCAACGTGGGTATCGGCAAACGATCCACCAAAATCTTGCTCGACGATGGGTTCAGTGAAAGACAATTGTTGCCAAAACGGATCAATATCTTGAATTGGGATCACATCGTCTTCTTCGTACTTGGCCATCATATGCCGGCAGGGAAGTCCCAAACTTGACATGTTAGGACAAGCACACTCTTCTTCTCCATACAAGTTGCCCAACCTATAATTCTTAACTTCGTACATTATCTTCTCAATTGCGCAATGTGACACCTTATAAGAAATTCCTTCGAGCCATGGCTCGTCTTTATAAATGGTGTGTTTTCTACAACGGCTTTTTTCAAAAAGTTCCTTAACTCTATCAAGGTCACGGAGAAAATAATCGTGCATCGCTTCGAAGACCGTAACAAACCCACCATCACAACTATGAAGCTTCTTCTTCATTCGGTTGTGAGATGACTCCGAGGTACTTGTAGCTTGGTTGTCAAAGTGCTTATATTGGTTTGTGAATGCCGCTACAAACTTCTCTTTGTGCGGATTCGACCAATGGTCCATCAAATACTTCAGAACTCTTGGATAATTACTCCAATGCAAGCATAACATACGAACATTTTCTTCATAATCTTCCTTGGTGATAGATCATGTCAAAGCGTCCCATTCACTTTGGAAACTAGCCCATTTTAGTTCCGCCAACTTGTCATCCTCCTTGAATTTTTCTTTGGCCTTTTCTTGTTGAGGTACCGGTAATTTCTTAATTCTCTCCATCTCGCTTTTCTTTGTTGGCCGAATAATCGGTTTGCACTTGGTTTGAATATTGTTTCATAAGTGAAACGTGCAAAGAAGATTATGAGCATCCGGGAATACCCTTGTTATGGCATTCATCAAGGATTGTTCTTTTTCGGTGATAATCACCTTAGGGGTATATCTTCAACGTATAATAATTTAACTTGTTCCAATGCCCACACATAGCTTTCTTCGAGCTCGTCTCTCAAGAAGCAAAAGGCAACACTAAACGGGGACTTGGTAGAAGTTTGGCCGACAAAATTCAAGACCGCGAGCTCATACTTGTTAGTTTTGTACGTGCAATCCATTAGAAGCACTTGATGGGAGCACCGTGCTAACTTCATAAACTCGGGATGAGCCAATATAATATGTTTTATTTCTTTATTCTCATCTTCTTCATGGATTATGGTGTAGTTGAGCTTCTTCCCCAAGTACATAAGTTGTTGGATTTGGTCCCTTTCTTGCCATTTCTCACTCTTCAACTTGGCTTTGGCGTTGTAGATTGTCTCCAACGTAGAGACATTCTTTGGGTTTATTTTCTTCAAGTGTCTGAGGATATCAATGGGTTTCACTCGCTTTTCCGTCATATCGTCTACGATGACCTTTTCTTCCTTGGTGAGCTGTGCCGCATAAGGATGCGTTAACAAAGTCTCCGGTGGTAGGTGGTTGTGACGACCACATACAACTCTAGATAAGAACCACTTCTTCTCGTTGTTGGTCTGAAATTGAAGCTTGAAAAGGAAATCCCATTTTCTTAGTGAAAGTAGTTTTCTTCCTCTTCGTCTTTCCTACATACTCGGTACCCTTCTTCGCATGACTTGTATAGAATCTACTATACTCACAAACCATTTCAAAGCGGTTGTCTTTAGTTTGACGGTTACAAACTATCACACACATAATTAACTTACATGTTCTCTAGCCCATTGCTTTGCATCATCTTTTTTTTACCATGTCTACATTGTCCAAGAACACAAAGTTATAAACAAAAAAAAAAGACTTAGCAATATTGTCCAAAGTAATTAACAACTTATCTATAACCTACCAAGTCGTTCAAATAGTGATCTGTAGTATCTCTAGTTAGAACATCATTTGGAGGAGGGTGAGCATACATTGGGTGAGGTATAATCTCGAGATGAACAAAAAATATCAAGGCATTAAGCAACAAAACACTAGAAAGTATAACTTTACGGTTAGGTTATGAGCATCGGACCCAACCGTAGGGGAAATTACGGTTGGGTTGTGCCTTCGAACCTAACCGTAAAAATAAAAGAAAACATACCTAATTAACTACGGTTGGTATCAAAAGTCAAACCCAACCGTAACTAGTGCAATAAATACTCATGCATGTAATGAGTTACGGTTGGGTCCGTGCTAAACACCCAACCGTAAAACTGTTACGATTGGGTTTTCCGCCATGAAAAGTACGGTTACGGTTAGGTCTGAGAAGAAAACCTAACCGTAATCTACCCTGAATCACAAAAAGTATCATATTCTTTTACGTGATTTCATCAAATTTGGGCCATAAAAGACCAAGAGTTTAAGTTAGAGGTATACCTGACTACTCTCGGCAATTGAATCTTCACTTTGACGGCTAGTTTCTCCATTTGGTTGAGATTCAGCATCACAACTTTGAGTTAAAACCTCTCTACCATCCAAATAATCATACATAGTTGGGTATCCATCAATGGGTATGTAAAATTTGGTTTGGTTATCATACAAGGATTCACCCACCTCAAATCTGTCACTACAATCACTCATTTTGGTTGAGTAAATCAAAATATAGGGCTTTTCAAAAAACTACCAAAAAGTCTCTTTTCTTTCTTCTACTTTTTCTTCCCACCAAACCCAAAACAAATCAAAATCTGATTTATGCATTAAAACAAAATGTGGGATAAAGGAGATAAAGATGATCATTTACGGTTGGGTTCGATTAACATACCAACCGTAAATTTGTTTGCACTAAAAAATAAAATTGCTATTTACGGTTGGGTTTGATTGTCAAATCCCAACCGTAAATTATCCTGGATATAAACATTTTTTTTTGAAGATTATTTACGGTTGGGTCCTATGCTAAAAACCAATCGTATAACTGTTACGATTGATTGTTTCATGAATATACGGTTACGGTTAGATTAGGATGAACACCTAACCGTAATTGTTAGTTACGGTTGGGTATGATGCTGAAAACCCAACCGTAAAACTATTACGATTTGGTTTTCCGCCATGAAATTACGGTTACAGTTTGGTTAGGATGAACACCTAACCGTAAATGGCATTTACGGTTGGGTTCGACATAAAAACCCAACCGTAAAATTCCCTGAATCACAAAAAAAGCATAACTTTTTACGTAATTTCATCAAATTTGAGCCATAAAAAGACCAAGAGTTTAAGTTAGAGGTATACCTAACTACTCTGGTTGAGTGAATTAGAATCTAGGGTTCTTAAAAAAAACCTAAAAAATTCTCTTTCATTTCTTCTACTTTTTCTTCCCACCAAACCAAAAAAATAAAAATTGATTTGATTTGATTAAGTATAAGATTATTTTAGATTAGCTATTATTAGCCTAATCTATTAGCTAATTAGTTTACTAATATTAACTAAACAGGGGTAGTTTAGCCATTATAAAAAAATCAAGGATAAGAGGTTTTTTAAATTCCTACCGAATGTCCCTATTTTGTCTTCACATGGGAAGCCCCTCTATCAACTTGGCAACCCCTGTATAAGGATTCTATTTTTATCATCTTGTTAAGATTGGATGTTGTTGGTGCCTTGTTAACTAATATCTTATGTAATTGGTATTTCTTAACCAATATCCTCTGTAATTATGCAGTATTTCGAGAAGATAGTAGACAAGGAAGGTCAACCCCTAGTATATTCCCATATTTGGAGGCTTAAGATATGGCTAGCAAGAACATGGATGATGAGTTAAGATGTCGAAAGAAACACCGAAAACTTGATGCTTATGGTGAGTGTTGGAAGAAATGGGCTTTGAGCTCAATTATGGATGTTCAAGGTACAATAAAACTTCGAAAAATTAATAGTCTTGGGACTACTAAATTTTATCAATTTAGTGATTATTAATTTATCGATAAATTAGCTAACAGTATATTTGTTAATATATAAGTATTACAAAAACAGTAAAACAAATCATAACAAACCTCGATGGCGTATTTATATTATCTTAACATATTTATTATGTGTATTAATATTAATTTAATTTTAAAAGTTTGTCTCATGTGTTAAAAATACAATATCAAATCAAATCTTGAAATAAATTTTTTCTTATTAAATATTGATAAATAATTATAACAAGGCGAATGTGGCATGTTGTTTGATCGGGTAAACACATATTTTGAAAAGTTTAATGTTAAACACTAATTAGTAGTTTTAGATATGTGTAAGCACTATTTTTTTTAATTTAGGGTTAAATTTAAAAAATAAGTTTGTAGATTATTTATATATAATAACAAATATCTGGAGATATTATTTTCAATTCAAATTGTTTTCATAATATATTGCATATTATGTATTATACTTTGATGCTAAAATTAAAATAAGAAGATACAACACAACAATATTACTCCAAAACTTCTAAGGGATTACAAAAAAATTAAAGATAAGTCCAATGTTATATAAATGTGAATAAAAAATAAACAACTTGGATTCTTATTGTAATAAGGCACAATAATTTAGTGTTATTACACTGATTATTAATTTATATATTAGTTGGACTCTAACGGAAACTTAATTTTTTTTTATTATCTTATAAATTAAACGGGGTTATTAATTTAGCACACTGACCCTAGTCAGGATCAAAAAAAATATTATTTTAACGAAGTTATTAATTTATCGCGGATTAATTTAACGTTGTAGGGCATATTCTTTTTATTAATGTGGCTGGTTACTATGGGAAAGCGGAAGACTCTGGTATTGGAGTTCTTATCTGTAATAGACAAGGCGTCCCTATTGCTGCTTGTTTCTTTAGACGAGGACTGGGTTTCAGCATTTTTTCAGGAGCTGCGGGCAGTAAGCAAAAGTTTAGACATGGCGGACAAACTTGACCTCAAGTACATCCACTTAATCTGCACATCTACAGATGTTTCAAACGCAGTTACTAGTTGTGACCGTGGAGCACCTATTGAAGATTAAAATCACAGGGTCCACGATCTTTCTTTGGGAATCATAGATAAGCTCCAGAAACTGAGAGATAAATATCAGAAAGATAACAGTCAAGAAGATAAAATTCCTTTTCCTTTTTATGTTTCCAATTTTGCAGGTGGAAAAATAGATAATACTGCTGCAAGATATCTTGTAAGACTTAGAGAAACTGAAGTGGAGATGATACTTGAAAAGTTGAGCAAGCATGATGGTATAATGGATGTCATCTTCAAAGATGCAACTGGCCTGTCTGATGTGACCTTATACCACGACGGAGATTAGTGACCTTGTGAGGCGAAGGGAAGGGGCTCCACGTACGGTAATCAATATTTGGTACATGTTTGATTTGTTTTTGGAAGAACAACAATGGTAACAAAACTACATTAATTGTTGTTGTAGTTACTAACTAAAATGGTGTCTTAGAAGTCGTATGTAACTCTTATTAATCTACTACTCCAACAAGGTAAAGTAAAACCTAGATTAAATATTTACTTATTGTACTCTTATTTTCCTGTTTGGATGAATATCTTTTCACTAGCGAGACATGAAAAACCAATTTAAACATTACTTAGTTTGACGTTTCAGTATGAATTGTATTTTCATTATGAAAGTTTTCAGAATGCTAGGGCTTAATATCTCTTATGTTAGGCATAATCATCCCAACAAGGAAGCTAGAGAAATGCGGAAATAAGACTAGTGAAACTGGTATTCTGTATGAGATCTTGATTGCAAATTTTGTTTGTTTGAGATTGTTTTAGGGAATATTAGTAATAAATCATATCTGAAATTATATCTTGTAGCATGTAATGAAAGAGGTGTATTTCAAGACCTTGAGGTGCAGGCCAGAAAGTAGATGTTCATTTTCCAAACACTTCCATGATTTGTAGTTGAAGAGTGGTAGTCAGGAAAACTAATCGCATTTGCATACCAGAGACATGCTATCATTTCCTGCATACCAGAGTCAGGATATCATTTACTCCTCGTTAGTTTATCCCTGAAGATGCAGTAAATCATCAAGTTGTGTATTTTGTGTCAGAGCCATGAGCTCTTTTTTTGGCTTGCTATTTCAACTATATATTGCCAGTTTATTACTCCCTCCGTCATCTTAGAACATTCACCCATCTTAGGACATTCACCTATGGATCATAATCGAAACTAACATAAGATTATATTGTTCCAAAAGAAAATTGCTTTATTTATGAGATTAAAGTTCTTACATATAAGAGATCTTTGTCCGACTTGTATTGAAGCGGACTTTGATCTTTCCTCCTATCAAGTTTTCGTCCCACCACTCCATTTTGTACGTTTTGTGGCCTTTATCCTTGTCACTCTGTTCATGGGTGGGCATAGCACTTGGTGTTGTCAGAAATTGGTTTCCCATTAGTATCAACCTTGCCTGTCCTCATACGATTATGAAAGCGCCATCTAAGTATCCTACACTCCTAGTTGGGTGTTCCACTTTCCTATGGAAGAAACAATAGTTCGTATGTCGCTTATCCTGATCGGTAGATTCATTCAGTGGTGGTGGTAATTTGATATCATTATTTTGAATCCATTCCTTTACTGCATCAAGTGCTACCTCCAACACACATGGAAATTCTGGTGGTTCTTCTCTCTCCGTGTTTGTACTTGAATTGTGCTTGATGCGTTTATTGTCATTTTTGTTAAATGTGCATCTCCGTCGAGTCCCTTTATACTTTTCATAGGGGACATTGTAAGGCCACACTTTTGGCTCAATGTTGGCTTCTTTTGCTATGCTATCAGCTCGTAAACCTATCTACTCTAGTTCAACAACACTAGTGATGTCTGCGTTTTCCAATATCATTCGTATGTTCTTAGGTAGTGCTGAAGTGCAGAGTCGCACTAACTCCTTCTCTGGGATCTGTGTGTTATACTTCAAGTATTCCGTTCGGAAACGCTTGACAAACGACTTAATTTTTTTCCGTGCTCTGTATTGAACTGTTGGCAAAACAAGTATTTAACTTTGGGTCTGTTTAGAGTGAAACCTTTGCATGAATGCATGTTGCATGGCCTCCCGTGTCTTGGCTTTGCTCATGGGAAACGTGATGATCCACTTGAGGGCGTCACCTGTTAATGATTTTTCAAATTCTTGTATGCATATATCTTCATGCATCTTGTACTTCTTTGATATTATTGTGAAGTGAAGCAGATGTTCCATAGCATTACTAGATCCGTCAAATAAGTGAAGTTTAAGAGACCTGGCAGGTACTAATATTGGCCTCCTGCATACTTCTCGTGTGAGAGATAACTGGATGTTGTAAACACCAAGTTGTGTATCAAGGATATCACCTTCTTCGATGTACTTAGCTCTTTGCGTATCTTCGTGGAGAGTTTCTGTGTACTCAGTATACTCACTTTGGAGAGGTGGCTGAGGTATGTATGGGGGGTCATGCGGTTGAGTCCCCCTTTTGTCAGGTTCTCGTGGGATATGTTGGAGTGCATGCAGGATGTGCTCGCTTTGTAGATATCCTAGTGAATGATATTCTTCATCCCCTAGATGTGTGTCTTGGTAGTGTAGCCTTTTATCACCTTGACCATCTCCTTCACTTAGCAACCTTTGTATAGTGGGTACTGGCACACATGATGTTTCCAAACCATATGGAAACTCCAGTACGTCTTGGGTGAACGATGACTGCATTGTAAAAGATCTAGATGATACTTACAAATCATATCTATCTTCGATGTACTTAGCCATCTTCAACCCGTCCATAGCATAGTCTTGGATAGTGAGACCGTATGGTATATAATGTTGCCTTGTGAGACGTGTCCATCTTGGTGATGAGTTGGTGAATGCTTTCCATCGTGGCCTTGCGTGTGTCTCTACGTTGTTGAACATCCTTACCTTGTCTGTCATCCTCTCCATGCGATCCTTCGTTTGGAGGTGATGAAGTCAATACAAGGATGCGTGCCACCAACTCAATGCGACGTCTTTCAACCTCTTTAAAATCTAACAATGCTTGTTGTAACTCTGGGAGTACCACTTTGTCCGCGGGATCAGTTTATGGAATCTCCCCACCGTCAAGGTATACAAGCTTTGTATATTCCATTGTCAGTGTCTTATTTCTGGGATCAGAGCCCAGTAGAAGTCGCCAAATGAAAATAATATTAATTTCAGAGGGGGGAAACCCCAGGTAATACAAATGTAGAAAAAAAGTACTACTCTGATCCAGAAAATAATACATCGCTAAATTACACAGAAAAAATCCCCTATTTCAGTCTCCCTGAATGAGTATTTGTAGTATCCTTAAATTCTCCGATATCGTACACGTGTATGATCTTGGATTCTTCGTCACTTCTGTACGTCAAGCCCGTACATGTGTCCTTGATGACTCTTCTTTTCCCTTACACTCACTTTTCAGATATTGGGCATCCCTCTAGGGTCCACCCTGCTGATGTGTATTCTTGTTCTCACAACTATCTTGTCCTTGGTTGGCATCATATCTCGACCTCTGTACGCTACAATGCTCGTCACAACCACTTGATATTTTTCTACTCTTTCGTGTGATCAAGGGTCACCCATACGACAACCTCCCCTACGACAACCTCTCTTACATTTTCTCTCTCTCTCATACCACTTTCTTTTTTCTCTTTCTCTTTCCTCTCTCTTCTCATTCCTTTCCTCTTTTCCGCGTGAAGGCTTATTATCTACTCTTCTGCGTGATCAAGGGTCACCCATACGACAACCTCTCCTACCACTTTCTTCTTTCTCTTTCTCTTTTTTCTTTCTCTTTCCTCTCTCTTCTTCTTTTCTCTTTCTTCTCATTCCTTTTCTTTTTTCCACGTGAAGGCTTCCCCCCTTCACGCGGACCACCTTCTTTTCTTCCCTTATCATCTCATCTACCTGCTACCCTCATAGGTCACCTATCATCATCTCTTCTATCTTCTTTGTCTTGTTTTCCGTCATGACCAAGGCTTGGCCATGTGGTTTCTATTGTTACTTCCCTTTGTCTGTTCATTTCCTCAGTTCACTATCATTCTCTTGGTGTCTGGGTCCATTCTATGATGAAATCCCTATTTTATCCTTATCCCAATTTTGGGGTATCTACATTTAGTATTGTAACTCTTGCATTTTCATTAGTGTCTTGTTCAATCTTATTTTGTATCTTATAGCATTATGTAGTTACTTTTTTGTTTGTAATATAATATGAATTTTCTTTTCCTGTGTTTTCTTCTTGCTACTGCCTTCTACTTTTAGAGCATCTGTATCTATCTAATCCTGTTACTGCCATATATCTGTTGTGCCTCTGACTTTATTTGAGGTGTTTTATCTACATAATTAAGCCTGTCTGGTGTTGATATTGTCTCTGGCATTAATCTGATATCCCTTGGTCAATTTAGAAAGTGAATACAATCTGTTTTTATTGTCAGTGATTGATTATTTGCTTCTTATATATCCTCTGTAAACTGTTTTTTTTTTTTGTTTGCTCAGTTTATCTGAACGTAACCCTTATTAGTGCGAAGCTCTTGTTGCAACTCTTTTCTGCATTATCCTAGTGACTTTTGCTCTACTTAAGGCTCCTTTGTCCTATGTTATCTGGTGATTTGTTGAGCTTACTATATTGCAGTTCATTCATCCTTAGATTGTATCTCTGACTTGTGTCTGATATTTGTGTCAGTGATTCAATTCTTGATATTTGCTGGTTTAACTCAACGCTCCTATTTATATTGTATCTTGATTTTCATTCTCCTCCTATCTGATTTAATTTTGCTGGTACTTCTTCTTTTTTTGTGAAGTCTTATCTGCAGACATCTTGTGCATTAGTTCTGTGTCTGCAACTACCTATAGTTATAGAAATTCTTTTCAGAAATTCTTAGCATGCTTTCTCTGAATCTTGTTTCCTGGTTCTCTTTGTGTCTAGCAGTCCCTAGCTGGTCTCTATCTTGTTTTATCCCTGTTAGCTGCAGGCCGATAATAATTCTCTTCACCCTTGTTTAGCCTATAATTTCTTGTTTTCCTGCATCTCTTTGTTTCCGGCAGTGCCTAGCTAGTTCGCAATCTTGTGTTTTCCCTTTTAGTTGCTTGAGTCTTTTTTTTTTGGTTCTCAGGTTGTATCCTGCATTTTCCTGTCTTGGGATTATCTGGTTTAGGTTTTTGCTGACTTATAGTTTTGAAATCTTTATTGTACTTTTTGTGTTGTTCCCTTTGCTCATCTTACATTCTATTTTGTATTTTCTCTTCTACTTTTATTATTTGAAAACCAGTTTGGTTAAGGGCCTATTCGTCTTATAATCTTTGGTTTCTTTGAGTAAATTTATTATGAAAATCCATCGTGGAACGTCCAGGGCATTGGCCCCACTCTAACTAGAGATCATTTAAATTTTTTGTGTCAATTTCATAATCCTAATATTGTATATTTCTGTCGGAAGCTAAAGCTCCATATTTTAAGATGGAATTTTTATTTAAAAGATCCCAATTTTATGAATGGTTTATTATACGTGGGTATAGTAAAGGGGTTAACAATAGTTTGGAATAACAACATTGAGTTAGAATTAACCTCGTTTGATCTAAATGTGTGTCATTTTTAAGTTGTATGTGAATAATAAAGATACTTTGATAACCTGTGTTTGTCTTTTGAAGCTGATAATAAAGTCACCCAATGGTCTCATATAGCCCAGATTCAACAACAAGTAACAGTGCCATGGGTGTTCACAAGGCTAAGTTCCACGTCCTTGCATCGTGTATTTTGTGTTTTCAGTTTACATTGTTGATATTGGTTATGGATTTGTTTTCGCAAGGCTATTTATTTGGCATTCATAAAAATTTATTAGACATTCTTTGTTATTGTGGTTGAAATATCAATGAATACTTTGAAGCTACAAATATGATAATTATCTCAAAATTGTTGAAAATTGACAGTGCTGATTCATGATATAACCTTTAATCATCACGTTGTTATGTGTTTTTATTGCTGCTTTATTGAGAGAACGGTGTCAATTACAAACAAGACTACAAGATAGAGTGACCTATTTTTAGGACCTTATACTTGACAATCTGCCCTTCCTGGTACCCAAGAAGTGGATTTCGCATCCAACTATCCGTAAGTTCAGCAAAATGAACCTTTCCAAAGAGATGAGGTCCGATTTGCACAAGCAGCCCACTTGCACCTGGAAGTATTTTTGTAATTCTACCAGCACGAACATCACCTTCATGTATATGTTCGCTAACA
Source organism: Papaver californicum (assembly GCA_023531435.1). NCBI lineage: Eukaryota > Viridiplantae > Streptophyta > Magnoliopsida > Ranunculales > Papaveraceae > Papaver > Papaver californicum. The sequence goes on along the minus strand of JAJJMC010033691.1, from coordinate 574,121 downwards.
TTCTCAAGAGCGTCATGTCACAGGGGTGCACCAAATGGCTCAACACATGGCTAATTCACCC
>JAJJMC010033691.1:506374-574050 GCA_023531435.1 Papaver californicum | reverse complement strand
ATGTCACAGGGGTGCACCAAATGGCTCAACACATGGCTAATTCACCCTTGTGCACCACCTTGGCTAGCCCTTTTGGCTAAGTGGCTAGCCTCATTCTAGAATCTTCTACCATTTGTCCTTTTCTTAGAACATTCTAGAATAGTGTAGATATTTGTGGATAAGATTGGAATAATCTAGAAGTAGATCCTAGCCATACATTTGTATAGATCTTAAATAAGTTTCTAGAACATTCCTGGCTCCCAACTAGTATAAATAGGGATGCCATTCTCATTTGTAATCATCCAACAATCCAATTATTCAAGTAAGAGAGTAATACAAACTTAATTCTCTCATTCAATCATTCTCTCTTGTTCTTGAGTGTTCTTGAGCGTTCTTGAGTTTTTTGTGAGTTTTGATCTTGAGTAGTTACACAAAGTTGGTTAAACTTTGTTTAGGAGGCTGACTTGCCTAGTAACGGAATTCTAGTCAAGTACCGCACGGAGTAAAGTCGAGGCGAAGGACCGACCCCGTGACAGTCAGCAGTATCAAGAGTTCCTTTGGAGACAATTGATGAGGGGTACAAAATCAAGCATATTAAGTCTTCTGCTTGTGAACACTTAAAATATGACCAGTCACACCTTTTCCAACAGGAAAATGCTTTATATCACAAAGTTCAGAAGGTTCAGTCGTACTGTCTAGAATAATAGCTTAGCCATCATATGCCGAGACACTGTTTACCAAACCCATACATTGTCCACCTTTACAACATACCCAGTAATACATTTTCCAATTGAAAAATCAGGCTCCTTAGTCATCAGCTTGTCGTCTATTTCTTTGGGTCCTGAAAAGAATTACAAAAATATAAATTTGAAACCTAGAGAAAAAAGTACCTCCGGGATAAAAAAATGACCGGATAACAAGAAAAAAGAATCTCCGGAAAAGAAAAAATTCAGTCCTTCTCGTCGTACCGTCTAGAAAACAACCTAAAATCAGCCTCTCACATAAGGTTAGACTCTATTTTATTGGGATTAACAGGGGACCACTTTTAGACTCCACTGTTAACAAAAAAAAAAAAAAAAAAAAAGTGGTTTTTAAGCGTTTTTTGGAAGATACATTTAGAATTTTTAAAGAAAAATAACAAAAAAAAAGGAACACTGCAATCTATAAAACAACTGACTAAACAACTGACTTAAGATTATCAGAACAAATCATAGAAAATTCGTACAGAAAGTTTGTCCAAAGTAAAATACTGACTTTAAATATATTTATTAGTGGCTCGCCCGTACTTTGCACGAGCCTAAGTTCATCATCCAGAGAGTTACCTACTGGATGTAAAGTGTAAAGATATGCAGTTTAATGTTAACTTCCTTTTCTATCTTTAATCCTTTAGGTAAACGATACGTATAACTTGGACGATGGCTAAAGAGCATTAGGAGAATGCAGTCTATATCTTAGTAAAAATGAGCCCATGCGTCTCTGTAATGCATAGTCAAAAAGAAGAAGCTACAAAATAAAGTTTCAAAAGTTTTTAAGGATATATATTCAATTTCCGATGGAAAACTGAGAAACACCTTGCCTTACAACCTAAGCCCTTAACATGCGGATGCACACACCACCCACACAAACGCTAAAATGAGCACTAGGCAACTGAATTGTTACATAGAGAACACGGAACCTTCTTCATTCCGCGAAACTAAACAAAAATATACAAAACTGCCTCTATGAAAAACCCTCTTTTCCTGCCAAGGCCTTGTGACCGGAACCAAATTTCGGTACCAATGTGTTTAGAAGTACTCACTTCAGGCCCTCTTTCACTTCTAGATGTTGCGATAAATATTATCTTCGCCCAGCCGATTTGATCTATGCCAAGGCATGAGTGCTTTTATTGATACTACAACAGAATCTACACGTGTTCTTTCCTGTTTCTGGCTCTTCCAGGATTTAAAGCGACTCTGACATCCGACTAAGGTATTATCTCAGTGACCATGATTACGAATATACCTGCAAAATTAGCAATACAGCTTAAGGTCACAGTAATAAACTTATACATCCACTCCTGAAATGAGCAAGCACAACAATATAGTACAATTCATCAACAACTACAACAGTCATCTACAGACGATGTACTGGGTAGAGTAGATTAGAGTTGTACCTGTTGTGGGTGAATCAAATCTCAGTCCACTCAATTACTGAACTTAAGAAATAAAGAAATCAAAGTTATAGTTTCAATAAAAATATGGATGTTATAAATAGATTAAATACTTTGATTAAGTATTCTTTTCTTTTAAAGAAAGAATTGTGGGAAGAAAAGTTATCATACCATTACGTTCCTTGTTTAATGAGGGCTGAAAGAGAGGAGTGAGAAGTATGTTCTTTAGCATCGTTATATAGTATCTAGGGAAGTAAGAAACTATGATGTAACAGACCATTAGGCACCATAACTCACCAGTAAGATCAAAACCATACCCCAAGTTCATTCCACAAATAAAGATGAACCTACCAACAATTTCATCTCTATCATTTATCACCAATTAGTATCAGTTGATGTCCTTCTATTTAGTAGTAGTACTTTATATTTTGTGTATATTATATTACTCTAAGCTCTGGAAGAAATGGGAAAGTGCAAAACAGATGTCAACATTGACGAACCTTGGAGTTACTTAGTCACCAACATAAATAATAAAACAAAAAAGATATAAGTACGACATTTTGAAAAAATGAACATAAAAAGAAGGTCATGGATCCACTACATTAAAGGACAACCCTGCAAGTTGCAATGCAAACGCAAAAAGTGGGAAAAACATTACAATCCCATTATGGGATATACAAAAATCTTAAGAATCCGTAATCAGAAAATGAAAAAACTTAAGGCACTTACTAACTCAACCCATCACAACTTTTGTTCATCACGTCTACCATTTGGTTCAGAGAGATTGACCTCACCTGCAAAATTAAAACACAATGAGATAAATTGAAAATCTGGAATTGAATTATCAAAAATCCAAAAATCAAAACGTATAAAGTAGACATGCTTCAATGCTTTCATTTAAGCAAAAGTAGAATGACCATAAAAAAAAAACACGTATCTACTCACATTAGAGGCCAATCAGCAAGCTGCAGGTAGAGGTAATGCATTCCCAGTATCATTCTTTTGTACGTTGTCATTTTCATTGTAACACCTAATTAAATAGTTAAATCTCAAAATAATGTCGAATCTAAGTTGTTAAATAATAACAATAAAATCAAATGAAGTTCGTATTGGCAAAACATGTGAGTCATGTTTACCGTTTAAGAATACCACATATCAATATTTGTAAAAATCTACTTACATAATTGCTACTTATCAAGGGTTATACACTTCCATCTCATGCTACTGCTAAAATCTAAGATGGCCAGAATAATCATGCCTAATTTGCGGTCACTGGCTCTTATACCCTTGAGCTCCATTAAACTCCTTAAATGGGCTTCTTTCCAATGGTACATCTTCTTGTTAGTTACTTATTCATGTACTGATACAATTTTAGAATATCCAATTTATAATAACTATAATCGCATAGTATTTATAATATAGAGGTGGAAAATACGGATCGAACCCACAGGGAACGTGAAAATACTGCAATCAATATATATAATCAACTAACCAAAAACGGTGTTTTTGGATTATTAAAATTAAAAATGAAATAATTAAATTAAATTAAACTAATAAAGTAAATTCACTGGGAAAGTCGGTAACTAGGGTTTTCAGTATCCACCACTATTTTTATTCAATTACTGGAATGAAACATAACTCCTTAATATTTATTTATCGTTCGTTCTATCAACATTACCTATTATATGTATTAGAGTCGCAATATCACTGGGACACCCTAAGCATGGCACATCAAAAGACTAAACCCAAGCATGCACCATCAAATTGTATTAACGAGAAAATTATAAGAAACTAAATATAGACTCACAAATAATACCTGACTATTCTAAGCATACCTCATCAAAGGAATTAACCCAAACATAGAATATCATATAATTAGCCAAATATATTTGTAGGAATCTTAAATAAGCACAAAAGTTATTGTATCATACAGAACCGGTGAAGCAACAACCCATATTATCATTAAATCAATAAACAAAAATCAAGAACTAATTTATTCGATTCATAACAGGCTATTGCTATATAGATCAATTCAATTAGCCTTAAACTCAAAATGGTTTCAACATAAAAACCCTAGATACAAATTCAGTAAAGACATGGCAATGGGTTTCTCAAAACCCATTAAAAATAAGTACCAGAAAAGTTAGAAGAAGATTAAACCCTTTTTTGTTTTTCGTTCCAGAAAGATCTTTCAACTTCTTCTCCTTTTTTTCGTGAATGTTCTGAGACCCGGTCGGTCCGACCAGTGAACCGTTCATTTTTCTGGGTTGGTTCATCATTGAACCAATAATTTTCTTAAAACCCGTTGCTTTTCCTGTAACCCGTGTGAAGCAGGTCAGATCGATACTGTCCAAACTGGTTCAACCCATTAACATTTAAATGTTTAAAAAAAAATTCACATAGAGAGAATTGAATTTTCCAAAGTTAAAACTGTTAACCTCCTTGTCAACCTATGCTACATATCATTTCATATGATATTTATATTATATAAAATTTTTATTTATGGATAAATATTTTTAACTTTTTTTTTAATTAGTTATGTGTTTATAATACTTTATATATTTAATTCAGTGATCCTAGGTTAAATCATTGGGTGAACCATATAACTTTAACCCAATAACTTTTCCTGTTAATGTCCGGTCCGGTTATCATATCATTAGTTCCCAACCATCTGACCTTCCGCTTCTGTCTCTCTCTAGCCGCCAACCCAAAGCTTGTCTCCGACTCTCCAATCAATATCCGCCTCCAACCGAACTCCAATCAATCCGCCTCCAGAAAACCGCCGCCACCAACCCTTCTTCCTATGTCAGACCTCCTCGGTACCTCCCTTTTTCTACCGTTTGTTATCAGGTTTTATAATTTTTCCTTTTCTTTACTCTTTCAGTCAGGTCCCACCAAAACAAGTCTGACCCACCTGCCTATCTACTAGCCACTCACAATCGAGCCACCTACTCCTCTCTCTGCCGTACATACCTACCCAACACCTACTTCACTCCTTCATTTGTGTCAGGAGACTCAGTACTTTGTCTCCCTCTGTTTGAACTAAAAAGAAGTCTTCACTTCAATTTCGTCCCCATCTTTTTCACCGTTGACCGAATACTCGCTCTCTGTGCCACCGTGTAAGTCAGAAACTAATATTTAGAAGACGTTCGACCACCAGAACAACTTTTTATCCTGTCGTCAATGTATTAGCTGTATTTAGTTTATAGTTTTAGATTTTATACAAACCACCAATTAATAATAAAATAATTAATTAGCATAAAAATAATGATTAATAAATATAAATAAGATGATAAATATATATAAATTATATCTTTATTAAATATTATAATTTATGAATAAACTAATTAAGAACCTTAAAATAAAGTTATAAACAAAATACTAAAATTTTAAAAATTAAACAATTTACTTTGTATTTTCAATCACACCTATGGTATTGTTCATGGCACCATAGGTGGCCATGCTCAGTATAGCCACACCTACACCTATGATATCATCAAATATAAGCATTAAAGCTTAAAACATTATATGATGTTTTACCTGAAAATCATAGTACTAAAAAAAATAGGATTTTTATATATGGTTGGAACCTACTGAATACATATTTCACGTATTTAGAATAACAGTGAGCTATGGTGGTGAATAAAAGTATCTGCATTAATGTTTAGCTTGTACAAATAGAGAGAGAAGCAAGCACTTAAAATTGTCTAGGTATCTTAAGACAATTCTTAACAATGAGTTATGGGTGTGTACTTTATAGACTATGAATCACACCTGAGAAACAAAAAAATGAGAAATTTATCACTTCACAGCTAAAACAATTTATAAACATTCAAGACTACATGAAGCATGATTTTTTGTTTTTCAATAACCTTCAAATCAATGTTAACAACATGTTCATACTACAATGACAAAGACAAAAATAAAATATCAATAACCAAACATGGTTACGTCGGAAGTTAGCTACAAATCAGAACTCAATTCATCTAGGAAATTCGTCGAACCTATAACAGGCACAACACTTGAAGTCTAATTCAGATTAACCCAACTGGATTCATATCAAAACCAATACCTGGTAATGTTAAACACCTCACCTGGTTCGAACCGTAAACCCTCACCTGCAAAATCAAAAGGAAAACCGTAAACCCTCACCTGCAAACCTCACATGTTGTTTCTACGAAAATCATACCATAACTTAGAGTCTTGGAGACATCTAAGCTAATTAGCAGTTATTATTATATCCAATTTATTATAGAATTTACTACTTTCTGTAATTGTGAGACTCAAATTTCACCGTTCCATAATTTACTACGAAAATCATACCATAACTTAGAGTCTGGAAATTTCACCGTTCCAATTGTAATTATCTCTTTCTAAATCTCAATTAAAGAAAAATGATAATGACTAATATGTTGTTTAAAGAATCGTTTTCATTTTTAAGCATATGAAAAGATTTTTAAACGTTTTTCATTAATTACAAATTGATAAAGCAGAAGATGTGTATACCTATTAATGGTGTTTAAACAACAAAATCCTATTTCTATCCAACCTCCAGAGAAAGTAGAGGAACCCATCTATAAAATCAAAACATAACAAAATAATTCAGAAAAACTTCATGTGATTGATTATGTTATCAAGAATAACCCCAAAACAAACTGATATTATCACGATTGTCATAAAAAATCTTAAGTTTTTTGCCCTCAAGAAAACATGAAGAATGAGGATTTTCTGCATGTTTAGGGTTTCACGAGAGAGTAAAATAGAGAGAGGGGCGAGTGAAGATTAGATTAGGCTTATTATGATTTTTAGGAAGGTACTCACCACCTATCCTATTTCGTGTGCGGTAAAAAATATCGAAGAGATTTTAAAACCCACAAATCCTATTAGTATATATTCTCTTAAGTGAGACCAAAAGCTCTAGAATTTGAGTTTTATTCAACTTTCAACCATAGCTCTTTAAATTTTCCTCAAATTATATATATAACAACAATAATACAATACATTGTATTATTACCTGAAATCATTGACGGATGGAGAGTTCATATTGGGTCTTTTTACTCTTCTTATCTGACGGGACTAGGCTTTTCAACAATTATTGCTGTTAATACTTGCCCAACTTTAATTTTACTAAATGCACCCGCCACAATATGTTCATCACTGGCCTACATATGCTTTAAAAAAAGTATCAACGGCTTACATCGGTGATTCAGTATGCAAGATCAAGATTTAGTATAACACCATAAGCTAGAATGTAACACATGCAAAATACCACTGACAGTTAATTATCCTGGCTAGTTTGGGGTCTAGATAAATTATTTAAAGCCTACCACTAGAAGACAAAAACGAGTATTATAAAGTAAAATCAAAAGTTCTTTAACCAACTATTCTCTTTTAGAACTAATTTATTCCTGATTAATTAGTGTTGATTAATAGTTTTAGGTGTTAATTAATCGTGGATATGAAATCAGCTAATGTTGATCGATCGGTGGATGTTCATATATTCGTGGATCGATTCTGGATTGGTGTTCTTTATCGACGAAGAATATAAAAAGTCGATTGATGTGTGTAAACATAAACCCCGTTTCCTAAAATCGGTTAAAGGCAAATTAAAGCTGATTTGGTTGTTAGACACGCTCTGATGTGACCGGTTATATAAACAGCTCCGGTGAATCCGGTTATGGAACGAGATTGATTTTGGTCATGTGTACACACGTCAAAAAGACAACATTGGTCCAACATAAGTCATGATGCTCAAACATTTCTTTAATGGGCGACGACTTGCAGTGTAAGGTGAAATTATTGGGGTCAATAGTTTAGAAGATTCTGATATAAAAATATTAAATGTAAACTAAAAATGATAGTCTAAATACATATTAAGGTTTTATTTCTATAAAAACAATTCAGTTGAGATTTATATGTTCACATAAAAATAAATCCTTGCCTAAATTCTAGGGTAGTGGAAGGAATCACATCAGCACATATGGATCGACAAAAAAATTTTATCTACTTCTTTTAAAGTTCATTGCAATATTTTTTTATCTACTTCTTTTAAAGTTCATTACAATATTTTTAATATAAAAAACATCGAAGCAAAACATTATTCAGTAAGAAAAGTTAAAAGGAGGATATATGACAATGGTGATGTGGCACTTTATGCATGGCTAAAAGTGTTTTTTTGACTGAGCTAAATTGAGATTAACGTGAACTAATCAAACAAGGAGAGTGTACGTGTGTTATATATGCAAGCACTAATTCTTTACTTTACTATCAAAGTTTATTGAAGTTTTGGTGGAAAACGATATGCAAATAGCAATGGAAAATAATTTATCAAAAAGTAAAAATCCGATATATTTGTTTATAGTCGTTGCATAAATAAGGCCTTTCTGAATATATAAGTTTACCGAAATCTGATATATAATTTGAAAGATGTGATATTTTTAAGTTTTCATCTTGATTATTATAAAAATAATATTTTTTTATAAATATGGGAAAATTAATCCAACGAATGATTTTAAAAAATCCAACGAACATAATTAATAGTTCACACTGAAAAATTAGTTTTCAATCCAATAACTAAATTTTAAACTTAAAAATCTAATTTGAATTTTTTAGGAAATAAAAATTTATTAATATTTTATTTATCTACGATGTTCTCGTCAAAAGGGAAGAGACATAAGGAACGTGTTGAAACTTGAAATTTTACAAAGAGAATTAATTCCCTTTATAATGTTGAAGATGAGAGGTCGCGGGAGTTCTGTTTTTTATTCACACCCAACCAAGAGTTCAAGAATACACCAACAGTTTATTTTATTTTTTCAAGTTATAATAATGAATAGTTAATACCTTCCACTATTGTGGAGGAAGAAATCCATTTTACTACGTAAGAAATTCAGCCATTTTTTAATGAAATATTTTTTAGAAGCTAACTTATTTATTAATTATATATATAATTTTAGTATTTTTTTCTTATCCGTGGTTAAAAGTTGAATAAAACTTAAATTTTAGAGTTTATGACCCTGTATAGAGTCGATTTAGATAATAAGAATTTAGGAAATAAAATTAAGATATCTTTATCCCCTTTCGTAAATAATTTAACCCAATAGAAAAATCATTAACGAAAATTTAGACCAACCGAAAATCGGATGTCTTTATCCTATCTAAAAACCTTTAAAAACTCAGTTTTTACAAAAGCTTCTTTCTAAACCCTAAATTTTATTTTTTGTTTTATCGCCTCCTATCTTCTCTCTCACTCTTTCTTTTACTCGTGTTTCTTTCCACTCTTTCTATTTTTTCTTCTTTACGTTTTCTTTTATTTTTATGTCACGGGTGATAGGAATGGAAGTCAGTTCATCACCATCTTGACAGTAAGCACCTTATCAAGGAAAAAACGTGGATATATGATAAGTGCATATTTTACATATTTAAAGTGTCAATTTCATGCTAGTACTTGCTACATTCCTTGTGAATTATTGTATATTATGTTTGTTTTGTAGTCTATGTCTTTCATTAGGTGAATCATCCAAAAAGGAGCTACAAAGTGTTAGATTATGCAAGGAAAGAAGTGCTACAAGTGAAGAGAGCCAAGCATCAAGTGTAATTCGTCCAAATTCATGATTTCTCATCTCCATATTGAAGAGAACGAAGAAACGAAGACAACGATGAAAGAATGAGGTCATTCTGACGTCGTATGGAGAAGTTATGAGAAAAAATAAGTTCAAAATTTTCTAGAAGAATCAGGCCATCGAGAAAGACAAAAATCTCGGAGGGTCAAGCCATCGAGGGAAAAACTCAGGAATAAATAATTTTCTCGGAGGGACAAGCCATTGCGAAAGAAAGAAATCTTGGAGGTCAGGTGTCCAAGGAAGATACGAGAGCTAGGTATTTTAACGAGTTTTTGTGCTATTTTTTAGTTTCCAAAACCTAGTATGACCGAGATTTGAGCATGGGCACCTCTACAACTTAGGATATCTATTTAAGAGACAATTTTAATATTTTTTGAGATCTATCTCTACACAAACATAGATTTTTAGACCTAGGTTTTACATAACAAAGAGAGAATAAATATTTATTCCAAATTCTAGGGTTTACCCCTTTAGGGGGAAACCATGCTATTTCTTCTTCTTTCTTGTATTATGAGTAGCTAATTTTTATTGATTAAAGATGAATTTAATATTCTAAGCATGCAGCTTTGTTATTTATATAAATTTATTCAGAGTTTTAATCATTATCGTTTGTTTTTACTAAATCTAGGTTTTATAATTGATTTTCTAGATTGTTCAAGTGATCAATCGGATTAATCTATTGATCAGTTTAATGCTAGTAGAGATGAGATAAGTGTAATAGTCGAACACCTCCTACATAAGTAGAAATCACGATACTTTGCAGAGGGATTCTGTGGAGCAATTGCGAGTGAAGAAAACATCAGCAAGTAGACCTTGATCTAAGAGTTTAACTACTGGGATCTACGTAAATTCACAAAGCCTAAATCGTTCGATTGGGTTACACCTTGAGTGATCTACTACTTCGTGGTTCAGACGAATATAAACTGGTAGTCGAGAACTTCCGTATCCAGTGATAAAAGGAGTTCTGGGGATTACACTGATCTAGCTGCTATTTAACGGTTGGTGATGCATGGTTCTGATGAAAGATAGATAAGTATACTAATTCAGTCAACGTTTGGTAATGACGAATGAATCCTTAATCGTCTTTTCTATTTATTATTATTCTTTTTAAATACTTTAATCAAACCAACCCCCCTTAGTTATTTACTTTTATTCTTAGTATCTAATCTAAATAACATCTCAATTACAAAGATCTTCGTGGGAACGATCCTTACTACCGCTATATTACTAGTTAATTAGTGGGAAATATATTGATTAATTTGTTGCACTTACGACACGTGCTAAATTTTGGCACCGCTTCCGGGGAGCAGTGGTTAATTGATTTGTTATTTATTTTAGTTTGTTTTAGTAGTTTAGAATATTTTTACGTTTTTCTTTGCTTTTTTTTTTTTTTTTATGTTTTCAGGTATTCGTGGTGTTAACAACTAGTTGAAGGTGTTATCCGCTCGTAAAAAATGGAAGGTAAATTATGAAAACATGTTATAAGTGTCACTTTTTTATTTTATTTTATTATTATTTATTTTTTAGTTTTTAGTAGATTTTTCGTTTTTCTTGTGAGTCGTCATGTTTTCTTACAGAAATAACATGTACAGTGCACAAGATCAAACATATAATGGTGCTAATCAACGTGGTTTTGAATCTCAGTCTTATGAGAACTGCCAACCATACCAGGGGTATAATCAAAACCAATATTTTGGCTATGACCAATACCCTACAAAATCTTGTGATTATTCTCATATATGCCAACAACCTTACAACGGGTATGTAAGTGAACAATCACAAGGATGGGAGGATAGCTATGCTTTTGATCAAAAAGTTTCAAGTTTTGCAGATACTTTATGTACTATGGTAGAAGAGTGTCAAAGGCAAATCTTAAAAAGAGACATGGATCAAATTAAGGAGGAAATGAAAAAAATGATCAACCTTTCGAAATTCTGTATAACAAAGATGAAGTTATGCCAACTCTGGACCATAATATAGATCATTCGCCTACTTCAAAAGGAGGAGACCAGGTATAATAGAACCATTGTTATAAACGATGTAATTCACTTAAACGCATATCAGAGTGAAAAAGAATATATGGATTACAATGTTTTTAGGCCAGTTGGTTTGAAAGTAGAAGACCCGATTATCTCTTCTACAGAGACTCATATTGTTTATCCTAGGGTTTACACCGAAGAAGATCTCCTTAGTGCAGAATTAGATTCTGATGACGAGAGTGTTGAAGGGACGGTGGTTGAAAATTAAACCAAACTGATTGATTTCGTGGAAGACCCAATTGAGTTTTCCGAGGTTTATAATGATGCTGAGATTTCGGTTGAAGCAGAAACTGATGAAGAATGATTTTTAAAAAGTTTGATAGAGGACCACGATATACATGAGATAAATTATTCATTTGGATTATTTAAGAATGATGAGGATCCCGTAATACAGGAGATTATGGAAGGTTTGTTTAATCCTTTCCATATTTCTATATCTTTTGATACTCCTCTCCCGATCGAAATAGTTCCCCAAAAGGTTGTTAACCCGATTTTTAAGGAGCTAGCTTACTTAGTATTGGGTATATGTTCTACTAAACTTTTTAAGACTTATTTTCTTCTAACTATTTGTTTTAAGGTGAAAACAAATGTACGGTAAAATCGTACTTTCAATTGGTTCGAGAGATCAAGCTCGAACAGGACGAGCCTAAACCAAGAAATAGTCGTTCATGTCCTGCTTCGAAACAAAGGTGGAGAAGATTGGGTAGGTCTTAGGGGAGGGAAGCAAAGAAGGTTGAGAAATATCAGTATGATAAGTAGTGTGTAAAGAAGAAAGGATTATCTCTGAGATGAATCGCTAATTTGTATGTTTAGTTTCTTCTGTTTCGTTGTCTCGTTTCGAATAAATGAGAACTATCGATTTATAGTTCAAAGGAGACACATTGATTTCTCGTAAGTGGTGGAAGTTAGGGAGAATTGATGATTGTGGAGATTGTAGTAGGGTTGTGTCCAGAAAGTAAGGAAGACATGTCTGACCACTACTCCCCATCATATCAAATGCTCTGTGACCGTCCCACTACTTGTTACTTTTTTTTTCGTGGATGTGTTGCCACAATGCACGATTGATGTAGACCGTCATACCAATACCCCAATGAGAATCTCCCTATGTGTTGTATTTGATATCTCGTGAAAATAGTGGAGTCATAAATCACTATTATTTTGATAAGGTCAAGTCAAATGGCTTGCTAAGTAAATGAGGCAAGTTGCATAACTCGCTAAATTGATAATCCGACTGATTAGTGTCAGGTCTGTTAAGTTTAGTGGTCATGTACTAGCTTAGGAGTAACATGACATTTTTAATGGCTAAATGTTAGATCAGAAGAAACTTAGCATAAGTCTGAAAGGCTTTTGAGACCAAATACTGTAGAGAGCTTATTAAGCAAGAAGACTTGTTAGAAAACCATATAAGAAGAAGCCAGCAAGGCTAGCACTAGATATTTAGCATAAACAGTAATGTGCTAGCTCTTTAGGCGTAAAGGCTAATATGCTAGCTCTTTAGGCGTAAAGGCTAATGTGCTAGCGTCTCAGGAGTAAGTCTATTATGCGTAGCTTCTAGCAAGTACCAATTATGCTAAGGCTAGGAAGATAGAGCCAAAGACATTTGAAGTTAGCACTTTTTGAAGAAGCTAGCTAGGTCAAGGAAAGTTAGCACCAATGTGCTAGCACCTATGCGTTTGTGCTAAGTTATTTGCGTTAAGTTGGAACATACTTGTCAAAGACACGCTAGGCCATGAAGGCACTATATAGGGATGTGTTAGACATGAATGCACTAGCCATGGAAGTGATAAGGCCATAGACGTATTGGCCATAGGTGCATTGGCATGAACGCGCTGGCTAAGGGCGTACTAGTCAAGGCCTTGTTTGCCAAGAACGCATTAGTACTAGGGACACATCAGCGAGGTCGTGCTAGCCAAGGCCGTACTAGTTAAGGCCGCATTAGGCAGGGACGCATCAGCTAGGGCATCATCTAGGGACACATCAGGTTGGTGACGCGCTAGCTATGGCGCTGATATCCATGGGATGTGCTATCCATGGGATGTGCTATCCATGGGATGAACTGGCTAGGCCAAGGGCGCGTTAGGGCTAAGATGCTAAGGTCTTGGTCGTTACTAGCTAGGATTCTAGGACCAGTGAGGCTTGCTTGAAGATGCGCCAAGATAAGATATGCTTTTCCAAGAGGCTTCAGCGCTTTTAACGCTATGGTCGCGAACTAGCACCAATATGGCGCTAAGCCAAACATCGGGTGCTATCCTGGCGCTAAAAGGTGAAAAGGCTAGGTTTAGCCTAGCTTGGTGGCACAATGCGTCTTTTAAGGCATTGCTCCTTGTTTGTGGCGCGTCTAAGAGGAGTGGCGCATAATTCGTGGCTTATCTTTGAGCAAGGCGCTAAAGTAGCATATTTGAGCTCATAAGAGCAATTTCAGAAGCGTTCGTTGCTAACAAAGCGTTAAGCTAAAGTGTATTTTGGGGTTTAAGAATTAGTTATTCCCGAATTTGATAGATGTTACCGGAACATCGATGCGCACTCGAGACAAGTTCAAGGAATTCAGCTGTGGAATTTTATGCGACTTGAGACTAGTTCGATATGGCATAAATATTGTAAGTATTGAGGAGGTTTATAAGTGCATAATTCACATGTTTATAGTGTCAAATCCATACTCGTTTTACCTATACTTCTTGCATATTACTTGTTATTACTCTTTTTTTCTATCTTATGTCTTATATTAGGTGAATCATCCAAAAAGGAGCTACAAAGTGCTAAAATGAGCAAGAAAGTGAAGCATTACAAGTGAAAGAGAGTCCAAGAAAAATTCTACTCATTCAAATCCAGGAGTTCTTAATACAATCTTAAAGATAACGAGAAGAAGAAGCCAACGCAAAAAGAATGAGGTCACATACAGCTCAATAGTCGGTATTGCTCATAAGCAACATACTATGCCGAATGTGATACGAAAAAGGCGGATAATTGGACCTACAGTCGACATTGCTCATTAGAAGCACATCTATGCCAACTGTAGCAAGTTTTGTGGCAGAAAATAACACTAGCAGTCGGTATTGCTCATCAGCAACCAATCAATGCCGACTGTAGAGGATTTAGTGGCAGAAAGTTGGACCAACTGTTGGCATTGTTAGTGGAAAAACATTTATGCCGACTGTGGAAATCCAAGGGGTCCGTTTTAACACGTTTTTTGCTTCCAAATCAAGGAAACTTAGTTCCAATGGGATTCTAAACCTTAGAAGGAGAGGAAACTTGAGGGCCAAACATTGAAGGCTATAAAAGAAGACATCCAAGGTTCAAACAATACATCTCTTAATATATCTAGATCTTTACATCATATTCTATAATCTCCTACCTCTCATAGCACAACTTCTACATCAAAACCTAGGGTTTACCCCTTTAGGGTGAAACCATTCTTCTTTATAATATGAGTAGCTAAACCTTTATTGATTAAGGATGAATTCAATGTTCTAAGCGTGAAGCTTTATTAGTTAATACAAGTTTGTTTGAAGTTATTATCATCATCGTTTCTCTTTATTATATCTAGGGTTTATGATTGATTCTTAGATTGTTTGGGTGCTTAACCAAGTTATTATATTGATCATTCTATTGCTAGTAGAGAGCTGAGCGATCCGTAATTGTCGATTATCTCTTACACAAGTAGAGAACGTGAGACCTTGCAAAGGGATTCTGTGAAGTAATCGTGTGTGAAGACAACACTAGAAAGTGGACCAAGCGTACTGAGTCTAACTACTAGGATCAAACCTAAATTCACAAATATTAAAGCGTGATCGAGTTACACCTTGTAAGCGTACCTCAAGGCAGCTCAGTTGGATAGAATCCGGTGACTAAGCGTACATGATATCCGGTGAAATAAGGATTTTTGGGGATAGTTAATCGTACCTACTATTTTACGGTTGGTGATGAATGATTCTTACAAAAGATAGATAAATATACTACTCGAGTTAACGTTTGGTAATCGCGAATGACTCCCTAATCATCTTTCTTTCTTGTTATTTTTTTTATTGTTATTTTTAGTTAATCCACAATCCAATCCCCCCTTATTATTTAATTTATTTATAGTTTTTCTAATCTGAATAACATCTCAATTACACAGCTCTCTGTGGGAACTATCCTTACTATCGCTATATTACTAGTTAATTAATGAGAAATATCTTGAGTAATTTGTTGCACTTACGACACGCATCAGAGGCTGCGAGGCAAGTTTAGAATGTTTGTAGTTGTATAGGGAAGACTCAAGTTACTCTATACTAGTGGGCAATCCATCTAGGAGCTTGAGACTTATTATGTAGAGATTGTGTTCTTAATTCTCTTGCGGAATATAAGTATTCTTAATTCTCTTGTGAATATACGTATAAATGCAGTATTTCGTATTCTGATGTCAAGTCAGAAATATGCGCGCAAATATGCATGGATACTTCCATGTTCCTGCAACTAGGCAGAAGGGCGATTTTACAATTCTGACCCTTGTCAAAAACCCACCATCTACATTAAGTCCCCTGCTTAGTGAAGAACAATAATGTTGCGCAGTAAGCACTAGATGGTGACAGTATGTTTATAGTAACTATATAAAATTTTAAGAGTATAAGAAGATGTACTTAGCCCATGTTTCTCTGAGATTGGGATATGTGGCCCTTAGCATTAACCCTGGTTGGGATTAGTAGATGTCCATGTTCTTGTCCGGAATTCGTGAGCCAAGGAAATCTTAGCTGGGTTGAACTTCTGATCCAGTCGCATTGGTTGAGGAGCCACCAACATCTAGGATCATGGAGAGTATGTCTATGAACAGCACCATCGGTCATGGACAAATCTCGGTTAAACCTGTCTCCTTCGATCTTGAGATATGTGCCTCTTAGCATTAACCCTGGTTCGGATTAGTAGATGTACGTTGATGGGATTTTAGATTACCCTATTTAAATAAACCGCAATCGCACGGCGTCTAACTAGTAGACAGCGGCAAGTACGGGTCGAACCCACAAGGAGCGGGGCAATACTGCAATTAAATTCTCAATTAACTAATCGAAAACAATATTTTTGGATTTTTAGAAATTCTAATAAACAATAAAATAATAAAATAAACTAGCTAAAATATACAATATGACCAAGTAGAGAGGGCACTAGGGTTTTCGATGTCCACCAATTTGATATATGGAACTCACATTTAATCTCCTAAATTATCGTTTCACCATTGTAATTTTCTTCGCTTCTAAGTTGACATTTCTAAAGAATTACTTATCAATCGAAAAACATATCCCATCTAATGTTACAAAGCATGCATATCAGTTCAAAAACATAAACAATCAGTAGAACTATCGAACCCATGTATAGTTTCAAAGCATCAAATATCTAGTTGATTGCATACACCGTCTAAGAATTTAATCCAAGCACGGCGTATCAAACGAAAAGCATATATGATCAAATCTACTATTTATGCAATAATTAATCAAGCTAAAATGAAGAGAAATTACTAAACATTTTAACCATATATTTATAATTTGTCCATAATCAAAATTGGTTTCTACCCAAAACCCTAGCTACAAAATTAGTACGACATAGAGTTGGTTATGGATTTCTTAAAATCCATCAAAATAAGTAATAACCGTAAAGAGGGAAGATTAAACCAAAATAGAGCGGCGAAGTAATTCTCTTCTCCTTCTTTATACACCAGCCGATCCAGAAAAACAGAAATGAAAGTAGCCAGCCGCACTTCTCTCTACTGATGCCTTTTTCAGCTGCCCACAAACAGACCTTTTTCAGTCTGTTGTCAGGTCTGTCCACAAACAATCGTCCTCTCCTCTGTTCAACCTAGCCGCTTCCACCTGCTTTTCCCCGTTCTCCTCCTGCCGCCGCAACCCCCCAAAAAAAGAACTAAAAGGTAAGTTCCAAGAAAAATATCTATGTACAACTCCCCCTTCTCAATCTCTTTCTTTTTCTATTTATACTTGTCTCATCTCTGACCGTACAGCCTGTCATTTCAAAACCTATTCACGTCACTGACGCGGCTAGGAGAGAGTAGCCCTCTCAATTCTTCCAAACCTAGCTGCTCTAACAACCCTAGGCTAGGTCTTCCTTCTTTCCTCTTTTACACTTTCTTTTCTATCTTAGTTCCACCCTTCACGTCAACATCCTACCAATTCCAACAGTCAACTAATGCCAAAAGAAAGACTGACACCTCTCTTGTTTCGTTCTTTTCCTTCCAATCTCACGTGGGCATGACTAGCCTCTTCACTTTTACCTGACGCACCCATCTATTAAACCCATCACGTGAACTCTCTAGCCATACATCTCACCTAAAAGCTAACAAACTTTAATCAGCCACTCTTGTTAAACTTTCTATCTCTTTTGATTTGTCAGGCATGTTTGAACTAGCCTACACAAATCCCTTAACGTCCAACCATCAAGTCTGCTTCATTTTCCGTGATCTCTTCCTCGATCAATCCAACTAAAGAAAAGTAGCCTACCACCACATGTACGCCTCCAGCTCTTTGTCACTCAATCAATCTACCCAGCACTCTCGTTCGCCGTGAGCATCATTCGTTTGTGTCTCGTCGCAAACGCCAATTAACACCTGTTTTAACCATGTTTAATTTATAGTTTTGAATTTTATGTGAACCACCTATTAAAACAATAAAATGGTAAATTAATATAATCTTAAGTACTAACAAAATATAAATAAAGCGATAAAAATGTATAAATAAAGCGCCTATCATACGTGTTCTTGTCAGGAATGCTAACTTTCCCGTGAGTAGAGCTGCAATATGGTCGACGCTTTCTCTCTCTCTCTCTCTCTCTCTCTCTTTGAAATAGGTCCACTTCATCTCAAATAGAGGATCTAGTCAGCTGGATCAATTTTTCATGTATGTTTCCATCAAGAAATATTGTTATCTTTGTCTCCTCCGGGCAATGTCTTTGATACGGAGTTAGGCCTTAGATCTATTTTCTTGTGAGCAAATAGTTGGTTCCGGTGTTTGCTTAGGTTTTGAGTATGCAGCAATCGGATGCCAGTGATAGAGTTAGCAAACCGACAATAAATGAGAGACATGACGCCCGGAGACGATGCTTTGGGTTGTAGTTAGTGGCAGTAAAGTTGGAGATATTTGAAACCGACAGAAGAAGTTGATGGTAGATCAGAACTGCAGGTGAGATTGGCGGTGGACTCCAGTGTTTTCTTGTCGTAGAAAAGTTGATGGGTCTTCTAGTGTTGTGAGATTTTCTTAGGAGATGCAATGGGTCCTAAGATGATAGTACCTCTGAGAAGATGAGAGTCCAAAGGTGGATGGGTCTCTGCAAAGCTGAGTCTTCTAAATCTCGTTTGGAAACCCTAGTTTGCATATTATTCGCTCCAGAAGTTGTTGAAGTTTCATACAATATCGGATTTCAACGTTTGACCCAAATTTTTGAAGCCAAAGAGACCAAGCTATCATATGAAAAAAGAATCACTTGATTCGGTGATTTCTAGGTCAGCCAACCATGTCCAAACATTTATGATTAGCAAACTCCTGTGAACTTTTAGATTCTATTGACTTTAGTGTAAGAGCCATATCTCATAGCTCATGTCTCCAATTGATGTGCCCTTCTGGTATGTCAAAGTAGAAACATAGATGAACACTTCTTTTGAAGGATTTTTTGACCCGTTTCACTGATCGTTGTCAATTTCTGAATTTTTAAAATGAAGAAGTAATGATGGGAGCATCAACAAAGAATAGAGGAGTGGACCGAGATGGTGCTGGAAGGTGGCATGTAAGATGTTTTCGTAGTAAAGATGTTGGCTTTGTGAGGATGCTAGCTTGGTGAATAGTGTTTCAGCTTCTGTGAGAAACTCCAGCTTCACTGGAAAAATTCCTTATTCTCTGGGAAAAGCTAGTGCTGGAGAAGAGGGTGTACGATGGAGTGCAAGGAAAGTATCAGAGAGCATGACAGGTACCAGAAGACAGGATAGGTACCAGGTGACATGACAGGTACCAGGTGACAGGTCAGGTACTAGGAGAGTAGGACAAGTACCAGAAGAGTATGATAGGTACCAGAGAGCAGGATAAGTACCAGAAGATAGTGCAAGTACCAAAGGACATGACAAGTACTAGAGGATAAAATGTACGATTTTCTCCATGGTGAGCAGATCACTGGATCTCTGAACAACAACTTTTAAACCAATATTCTAGAAGTTGAGAGCAGAAACCTGAATCTGAGGTGACCGCGCCCATTGGATGTTCATCCTGTGTTAGAGATGATCGTGGTTTCCAAGTCTGATACGTGTCCAACAGTAGAATCATATGGTTGAAGTAAGTAACATCAACAAGAATGGGGTTACCATTCTGGATATGAACAGTAAGAAAAGGGAACTTCCCAGTCGTGTGAGTACTAATTTAGAGAGTTTTTCTTGCTAGTACCGTTGATGATCAGATCTTCTAGTTGAAAGATGTTACTGTGTTAAACTTTCAAGAGTGAGGGAGTCGCCAGTCCCCAAGTGTAACTCACTTGGATACGCTACCTGGCAGAAGATAAATTTTCAGTGTCGCCACAGATCCATGCTTCTAGGAATTTGAGAGGACATGGGAAATCATGAAAGTTGGAGCCGTCCTTTGTTGTCGTTGAAGTGCTGCTACAGGGGGGGGGGGTATCTGAATTGAAGTTGAATCCATCGTTGTCATCTGGATCGTTAAGATGCAACAGGGATGCTCTCTGACTTTGATTGTTGATGCATCTATGATGGACGAGTACTAGAGTGAGGCAAGTAACTCGAGGCTCCTCTGTTAGCTTGAATCCTTCTCAAGTAATTTTTTTCTCATTGATTCAGATGTGGATAATGTCCTCTCCGAAGATGAAAGTCATAAGCGGACTACCTCTGTCATACTTGTTGAGGATGGTACTTCAAATAATGTTGATATGTGAAACAACAATCCAACAAAGAGTGTGCCAATTGAATACCCCGATGCGAGTATTGGCGTTGATTTCTATTTCGAAAAGATCCTCCTTGGGACGTGTGTGTTATCTAGCTTGGATGAGGCTTCCAAATCCAGGGATAAGATTGAAAGGCTATCTCGAAGGGTTTTAATTTTTAGAATGGTAGTTAGAGGAATCATACCTATGAACAAATCAAGCCAGTCTTTAAAGACTTTTTTTTTATTGTGTTTATAAAATATTTTATGTTTTTTTTTGGGATAGTAGGTAGGCTTTGACAAGTAGCTTGCAAGAGATTTTATTTTCTAAAACAATGATATTTTATTTTATTGATAAACTTGAAATCCCAAGCATGAATGCAGAAATATTATAATCATTCTGGAGGAATTACGAATATTACAAAAGAAGATATAGGAAAATATTGGAAAAGTAATTATATAGTGTTTAAGCATTTGAATCCTTGAGCCACTTGTCGTGTGTCACTATCCCTTCTGGCTTATCAGTATTGAGGAGCTTCTCCTTATCTTTAGCAGGGACGACTCTAATTCACTAAATAAATATTGATAGGGATCGGCTCCCATTCACATCGCTTAATCATAACGGGGTTGGTCTCTGGATCTAGTCCCCATGCCTCGATGGACGTGGGGTAGCTGGTTGTAAAGAAAGATATTGAATATAACTTACTTGGTCGAGTCCCAAAGTCCTAATCGAACCCATAAGCTTTGATAATAATGAGGAGCCCGCCTTGTTGCTGTGAATCCTTGGACGCCCCAGAACCATGTCGTAGTCTGGATCTTCTTTAATAATGTAAACTTTACATTTTTGAGGTGATCAGTGGTGTGGAGTCCCCGATCATGCTTTTCATTGTTCTTGCCGACCATGTCTTCCAAATGAGGCTTGACTTGAACAAGAGTATTTTCAACAAGAGATAAGCATTTACCGGATACAACACGATTGAGAGCAGTGAAAATATCATTGCGTTGTGCCTTCGAGAAGTAGACAAGTTCGCATATATACTCCATTAAGGATTGGACTTTTTGGTTAATAGATTCTCCGGAAAGAGTGGAACTTCTTATATGGAGCGGATTCCTGTGGACATCTTTAATCCCCACGTGTAGTTCACCAGATTTTATCTTCTCTTTGAAGATGCGTTTCAAACCATTGCATTTGCTGGTAGGATAGTTTACGAATCGGTGAAAACGATAATACTTTGGATCTGAAATTTCTTGGGCTGTTGGTGAATGTTGCACATGTGGTATCTTGATGACACCGTCTTGTATCCATAATTCCAGTAACTCGATGAATTCCTCTATGGGAAAAGGTAAGTCTAGGAAGATTAAATTTGGTTTCGTCTCTTGCTCATGTTGTTGTTGTTGCTGTCATGGAGTCTTGGACAGACCTTGGGACGGGACCGATCCTTGTGATAGTGTTGAGGCCGAGGTTGGATCTGACAGGAAACCTTGGATTGTGACGCTCACTGAGATGAAGTTTTCCTCTTGACTTCTTATTTTCTGAAAGTACCTATCGATGGTTGGATAATATATCGTTTTTTGATCAGTTGTCTGTTTCCACAGGTACCTCCATAACTTTCTTCTCTAGCAGGACTTGTTTTTTCCAGTGGAGCAGGATTAGTTGTCAATAAACATCAAAGTTAACTTTCCCCGAGAGTACTTGTTTGTTCCTTCAATAAACGATCTGTAAGAATTCTCAAGAAAGGGAACATCTCATTCTGATCTTGATGATATTAGCTTGGTTTGTTAAAACATCATTTAGGATTTGTCTCAGATCATCTATAGCGGCTGGGTTTGACCATACATGGCCTCCCAAGGAACTTGGACAGGTAGGACGACTTCTGGAGTAATTGGAGAGACTCCACGGGTACTGGAAGGCATGTAATTGAGATTGAATACTTCTGAACCTTTCCTAGAATCAGACATCTTGAAAATTGAGGAAATGGATTTTGAAACCGAGAGGTTGATCTCCCGCTGTGGTAGCCAATTGTTTTAGGGTGGAAAAAAATGTACGGTAAAATCGTATTTCCAAGTAGGTTCGAGAGATCAAGCTCGAATAGGACGAGCATAAGTAAGGAAATATCCGCTCACGTCCTGCTTCGATCACAAAGATGGAGAAGATTGGGTAGGTCTTAGGGGAGGGAAGCAAAAAAGGTTGAGAAATATCAGTAGGATAAGTAGTGTGTGAAGAAGAAATGATTATCTCTGAGATGAATCACTGATTTTGTATGTTTAGTTTCTTCTGTCTCGTTATCTCGTTTCGGATATATAAGAACTATATATTTATAGTTCGAAGGAGACACACTGATTTCTCGTAATTGGTGGAAGTTAGTGAGAGGTAGATAAGTAATGATTGTGGAGATTATAGTGGGGTTGTGTCCGAAAAGTAAGGAAGACCTGTCTGCCCACTACTCCCCATCCGATCAACTGATCTGTTACCGTCCCACTACTTGTTACCTTCTTGTTCATAACGATTTTCGTAGACCACTAGGCCAATACCCCAATGAAAATCCCCTAACGTATTGTATTTGATATCTCGTGAAAATAATGGAGTCATAAATCACTACTTTTTTGATAAGGTCAAGTCAAATGACTTGCTAAGTAAATGAGGCAAGTTGCATAACTCGCTAAATTGATTATCAGACTGATTAGTGTCGGGTCTGGTAAGTTTAGTGGTCATGTACTAGCTTAGGAGTAACATGGCATTTTTAATGGCTAAGTGTTAGATCAGAAGTGACTTAGCATAAGTCTGAAAGGCTTTTGAGGCTAAATACTGTAGAGAGCTTATTAAGCAAGAAGACTTGTTAGAAAACCATATAAGATTTGGTATTGGACCAATATTGGAAAGAAGGGCGTTATGAAGGAAGTAGCCAACAAGGCTAGCGCTAGATACTTAGCACTAATAGTAATGTGTTAGCTCTTTAGGCATAAAGGCTAATGTGCTAGCGTCTTAGGAGTAAGTCTATTATGCGTAGCTTCTAGCAAATAACAATTATGCTAATTCTAAGAAGATAGCGCCAAGGACGTTTGAAGTTAGCACTTTTTGAAGAAGCTAGCTAGGTCAAGGAAATTAGCACCAATGCGCTTGTGCTAACTTATTTGCGTTAAGTTGGGACACACTTGTCAAAGACGCGCCAGGCCATGAAGGCACTATCTAGGGATGTGTTAGACATGAATGCACTATCCATGGAAGTGCTAAGGCTATAGACGTATTGGCCATAGGCGCATTGGAATAGACGCGCTGGCTAAGGGCGTACTAGCCAAGGCCTTGTTTTCCAGGAACGCATCAGCATTAGGGACACATCAGCGAGGCCGTGTTATCCAAGGCCGTACTAGTTAAAGCCGCATTAGGCAGGCATGCATCAGCTAGGGTATCATCTAGGGACACATCAGGTTGGTGACGCGCTAGCTATGGCGCTGTTATCCATGGGATGTGCTATCCATGGGATGAACTGGCTAGGCCAAGGGAGCGTTAGGGCTAATATTCTAAGTTCATGGACGTTACTAGCTAGGATGCTAGGACCAGTGAGGCTTGCTTGAAGATGTGCCAAGATAAGATATGCTTGTCCAATAGGAGTTAGCGCTTTTAGCGCTATGGTGGCGAACTAGCACCAATATGGTGCTAAGCCAAACGTCGGGTACTATCCTGGCGCTAAAAGGTGAAAAGGCTAGGTTTAGCCTAGATTATAGGCACAATGCGTCTTTTAAGGCATTGTTGCTTGTTTGTGACGCGTTTAAGAGGAGTGGCGCATAATTCATGGCTTATCTTTGAGCAAGGCACTAAAGTAGCATATGTGAGCTCAGAAGAGCAATTTGACAAGCGTTCATTGCGAACAAAGCATTAAGCTAGAGTATATTTTATGGTTTAAACATTATTTATTCCCGAATTTGATAGATGTTACCGGAACATCATTGCCGCATTCGAGACAAGTTCAAGGAATTCAGATCTGAAAATTTATACGACTTGGGACTAGTTCGACTGGCATAAATATTGTAAGTACTGAGGAGGTTGCGAGGCCAGTTTAGAATGTTTGTATTTGTTTACATAAGACTCAAGTTGTTCTATACTAGTGGGCAAACCATCTAGGAGACTGAGACTTATTATGTAGAGATTGTATTCTTAATTCTCTTGCGGAATTTAAGTATTCTTAATTATCTTGCGGAATATAAGTATAAATGCAGTATTTCGTATTCTGATGTCAAGTCAGAAATATGCGCGCATATATGCACGGATACTTCCATGTTCCTGCAACTAGGCAGAAGGGCGATTTTATAATTCTAACCCTTGTCAAAAACCCACCATCTACATTATCCACCACTAGATGTGTTTGATTATAGCATTGTGCAGGCTCACCAATAGCAACCCATAGAAGTTCCTGCATTCTATGTTCTTTATACACTTTCAAGTGTAGAAAAGACTAAGTGTGGGAAAACCTTCCAAAAAATAACAATTTCATTATTAATATCTTATTCTAATCATTGTGTGAAGTTGTTATTAGAGCTGCAAATAGTTGTCTGGGTGGATCCCCAAATCTTTAGATCGTTAGTTTACGGGCGCTAACAAGAAGGTCAGGCTGAGACGTTAAACGAAGCGTTGAATGAGAGGCAACCCATTGGTTTTGTATTTATATCTTTCGCTTTTAATTTTTAGTTTTTCATATCATATTAGGATCTCCCATCTTGATTTTATATTGGAGGAGTCAATTACATTAAGGACAATGTAAAGTTTAAGCGTGGGGGAGTATATAACATATAGAGTTTTTAGTCTTTACTTAGAGTTTTCACTTTTGTAGGTAAATTTTTAAACTTTTTTTACATATTTGCATGAAAACCTCCAACTTTTAGATATTTTAGAGTCACTGAGTATACTTCTAGCTAATTTACATACAGAGTTCTTACCGAAATAACTGAACTTAAAAGTATTAGAGAACTATATTCGGGTTTCTTAGTTGTTGAAAGGCAATAGATGACAAAAAGGGACTTAAACTGCCGGTGGAGAATACAATATTAGAGTTGTTGATCAATCATTAGTGGAGACTACCTATTGTTACATCAAGCGAGGCACCAGACCTTCAATTGTTTGTAGCTGTATACAAATGGTGCTTTAGAGTGTATGTGTTCCTACGCTAATTTCGGGTAGAACGATAAGCTACCCAACTTCGCACCAACTACTTTTTGATCTTTTGAGTGTTATTTTTTCAATCACGGGGGTGCCATCGGAATTGGTAACTTACAACATCTCTTGTAATCTTGTTTACAATTAGCACCATTCTCTCTCTCTCAACAGCAGGTCCATAGAAACACCATCACCATCATTAAGCGGAGCATCACAAATTCGAAGAAAAGTTGAAGACGTTTAAGGTTTACAAGGAACGAAACAAGAAAAAGCAAATTTCATATTCAAGTGAAGCAACAAAACAAAGAGCAGAATCATATATACATGTTGAAGACTTATTAAAGTTTATGATATCGAGATAATACAAGTTGTGAAGAATCAAGTGGTAAAATCCTTATCCCACGACCAAAGTAGTTTCATTGTTTCTTTTATTTTTAGTTTGTATTTTATTTTTCTTGTCTTAAAAAAAAAGAAAAAAGAAAAAAAAGGCAAGAGAAATTTTTTATTACTTTAATTTATATTCGTTTTAATAAAGTCGTGGGGAAGAAGAAATTCATAAATAAGTTTCAAGCAACAAGGAATTGAGGAAAAGAGTTACAATTTTCAAGGTTCTGCGAAGTTCAAGAGTTCATCATCAATAGTTGAAAACCAAAGACCGAAGACATTTTTGTTGGGCGCTGTGAGAGCGGTGCTAATTATAGATCGGGCGACAAGGTAAGTAAGCATTCCATCCTCACATAGTGGTTGATTTCCTTTCTTAGAGGTCATCAGAGAAAGAAAAAAAAATGTTTTTTTTCTTCCCACGTTTCTATGGGATAAAAAAATATGATTCAAAAGTTTTTTTTTCTTCCCACTATTCAACGTGTGCAGGATTTCTATCTTCATTCCTGTCTGCACACATGAGAACCATAAAGTGCGTCTTTTGAGTGCAGTTTTATAAAACCCTATTGGTGAGGCAGAAATCGAACATTCGATCACTCTCGAACCTGAATTTTTTTCATATGGTTGGTTTTCTCGTAACTCAAGAGTTAAGCATGAGAATAACTTTCTTTGGAATTCCTAACTTCTTATTATTAGTGTGCAGAAACTTTATGTCCTCATAGCTCTTTAAATGCTTTTGACTTTGAAGTTGGAGTAGGTTTTGTGGGTATACCTTTTGGAAACCCTCACGAGACTATAACTCGTCCACTAGGGACACCAAGGGGTTTAAAGGCTTGTTACACATGCTAAGTGTAACCGTGATTCCCGTGAAAGTGAGTTAGGTTAGTTTAGGTATATAGTTTTCTCGAGGACTAGCAAAAGCTAAGTGTGGGGGAATTCGATAAGTGCATATTTTACATATTTATAGTGTGAATATCTTGCTAGATTTCTTTTAAATTATTGTATATTATGTTTTTTTTGTAATTTATGTCTTTCATTAGGTGAATCATCCAAAAAGGAGCTATAAAGTGTTAAATTATGCAAGGAAATAAGTGCTATAAGTGAATAAGAGCCAAATACCAAGTTGAAGTCGTCCAAATTCAGGATTTCTCATCTCCATATTGAAGAGAACGAAGAAACGAAGACCACGGTGAAAGAATGAGGTCATTTCCACGTCGTATGGAGAAGTTATGAGAAAAAATAAGTTCAGAATTTTCTAGAAGGATCAGGCCATCGAGAAAGACAAAAATCTCATAGGGTCAAGCCATCGAGGGAAAAACTCAGGAATAAATAATTTTCTCGGAGGGATAAGCCATCAATAAAGAAAGAGATCTCGGAGGGTCGAGTCATCGAGAAATGAAAAAATCTCAGAGGGTCAGGTGGTCGAGGCAGATACGAGAGCTGGGTATTTTTTACGGGTCTTGATGCTATTTTTGAGTTTCCAAAACCTAGTATGATCGAGATTTGAGCACAGGTGCCTCTACAACTTGGGATATCTATTTAAGAGATAATTCTAATACTTTTTGAGATTTATCTCTACACATACATAGATTTTTAGACCTAGGTTTTACACAACAAAGAGAGAAGAGAAATTTATTCCAAATTCTAGGATTTGTCCCTTTAGGGGGAAACCATGCTATTTCTTCTTCTTTCTTGTATCATGAGTAGCTAATTTTATTTATTACGGATGAATTAAATGTTTTAAACATAAAGTTTTTTTAGTTATATAAATTTATTTAGGGTTATAATCATTACCGTTTGTTTTTACTAAATCTAGGTTTATAATTGATTTTCTAGATTATTCAAGTGATCAATTGGATTAATCTATTGATCAGTTTAATGCTAGTAGAAAGTTGTGAGATAAGTGTAATAGTCGAACACCTCCTACATAAGTAGAAATCGCGAGACCTTGCAGAGGGATTCTGTGGAGAAATTGCGAGTGAAGATAACATCATCAAGTGGACCTTGATCTAAGAGTTTAACTACTGGGATCAACCTAAATTCACAAGGCCTAAATCGTTCGATTGGGTTACACCTTGAGTGATCTACTACTTGGTGGTTTAGACGAATAGAATCTGGTAGTCGAGAACTTCCGTATCCAGTGATAAAAGAAGTTTTTGGGATAACACTGATCTAGCTACTTTCTACGGTTGGTGATGCATGGTTCTGACAAAAGATAAATAACTATACTAATTCAGTCAACGTTTGGTAACAAAGAATGACTCCTTAATTATCTTTTCTATTTATTATTATTATTTTTAAATACTTTAATCAAACCAATCCCCTTAGTTATTTACTTTTATTCTTAGTTGTTAATCTAAATAACATCTCAATTACACAGCTCTTTGTAGAAACGTTCCTTACTACCGTTATATTACTATTTAATTAATTGAAAATATATTGATTAATTTGTTGTACTTATAACACGTGTTAATACTGGAGTATCCGTTGAACAACAACTACTATCACAACAACAAAATAAGGGCGTCATATTTATTGGTTGGTTAAGTATATTTGTTGAGTTCTAAGTTTTGTCCCTGTTACCTTAAGCACCGTATGCATGCATCAGTAGTGTAGCACCAATCGACCAATATTTCAAACACCTTATACATGTTTCCACATCAGCCGTCAGCCATTAAAATACCCACCCACCAATCCTTTACCTACACTTTATAAAAATCCGTCCAACTTTTTCTATTAGTTTGAACAACTTTTCCCTAACCTAAAAACTTGATTACCGACCAGTACAAGGTTTAGGTTCTAATTCCTTCCTCGCAAACACAAGTTCTTCTATTGGTTTTGACGATGGGTTGGAGTTCGGATGTATCAAAACTGCTGGAAAAGTTCCATACAGATCGTATATAAACCGAATTTTGGACCTTGCTGGAAGAGATGTGGGCAGATCGTATAGTTTTTAATACTCTCTCCGTTTCTGGAAAAGAGTTACTATCACTTTTTCAATTTGACATATTTTTAGGTTAAAATGAAAAAGTGATAGTAAAACTTTTCCAGAAACGGAGGTAGTATAAAATTTGAGTCCATACATGTTTGAATCTCCACTTTATTCTGTTTTTCACTTTATCAGATTAAGTATCTTATTAGTTCATCTCGATTCATTAATTTTCTTACCATACCTTACTTACTGATTCTAATATGCCGTATTGTTCAGACATTATTGCCTTACAGGTTCTAGATCTGAGGGAAAAAAATTTTGTGTACTTGGAAAAAATATTTAGTGGTGGCATTTTAGTCACCACTAAAATGATCAATTCCCTAGAGATATTGGTGTCACTGCCTTCTGCTTATTGTTTTCGGTTAAACTACCCTTTAGACTTGGCACTTAATTTGGTCAATAATGAACTATGGTACAGAGTTTATGTACGTCTTCCAACATATATTTGGACCACGCTGAATCTGTATTACCTCATTTTCTTCTTCATGTCTTGCATTATTTGGATAAGACTAGGGTATATATAAGGGAGAGGGTGTACATATGGATCATAGGTCATGGAGCTTTGAGTGGGATGAAGAAGAAGAAAGAGAGCTTCCAATGTCTTGTGAGCTAGAATATAAATATTGGAGGAGTTTGCAAAGTAGGTAATAATGATGTTATAAGGCATAGTCTCCTACCTAAATCACAGAAAATGGTATTCTTTTCCTTCACCAAATATTACTTAAAATATTTTTTGTCCTAATTTGAATATATTTAGAGCGTCCACAATGGGACGATCAAATAGCTGACTAAAGATCAAAAGTGATATTTAGTCCGAAAATGTGAAGCGTAGTGGGTCGATCAAATCTAGTGGATAGTCGCCCAAATGCATTGTAGCTGACTAGAAATAGGAATTTTTCCCGACTAAACAGGTTATAGTCAAGCGGGCTCGTAGTGTACCGCTTGATGCTAAGCGGCGTCGTAGTAATTCGCCCAGATCCAAGCGTTATTCTGGGACAACGCTCAGAAACACGGGCGGTGAACTAGGAGTACGCCTGGTCAAGCGTTATTCTAGGAGTACGTCTGATGAAACAGGGTACTAGGATCACGCCCACACACAAACGTGACACTGGAATACCGCTCAGTTGAAGTGTTATCCTAGCATGCCGCCTGGTCCAAGCGGAATGCTAAGGCTCCGCCGAAAGCAATACATAGTAAATTAAGTATACTAAGCTAATTAACTAAGCTAAGCAAATTAACTAAACTAAGCTAAGCTAATTAAGCGGTATTGTAAGAGTCCGCATTGTATCCATTACTTAAGCTAAGCAAATTAATTAATCTAAGAAAATTAACTAAACTAGACAAATTAACTAAACTAATCAAATTAACTAAGCTAAGCAAATTAACTAAAAGCTAAGTTAACTAATTAAGCTAAGTAATGGAGCGGTACTCTAGTGCTCTTTTTGGGTTTTGTAGGCGGGACACTGGGGCACCGCCCGTCCCATTCTACTCACACGTTCTGTTCGCACAAGTGCAAATCCTCCAGGCGCGATGCTAGAACTTCGTCCCACCAGGCGTGACTCTAGGATACCGCCCGTCTCTCGGGCGTGATCCTAGGATACTGTCTAAATACATGCGTTACGTTAGGATTCCGCCCCACATCAAGCGTTACGCTAGGAGACCGTCTCGAGCAAGCGTTATTCTAGGTTCTCGCCCGTCTTTCCAAACGCATCGCTGGGACACCGCCACACGCCAGGCGCATTGCTAGAACACCGACCGACTATACACAGTTGTTCTTGGGACGGACCAAAGACTAAAATTTTTAATCTTGGATCTTTTAGTCTGATTGTATGACTGTGGATGCCCTTATACTTTAAGTATTTAATTTTTGATCGATTAAAACACTTAATAAAAAAATGTATATATCAGTTGAAACAAAAAATTTAATACTATATATTTGCTTTTTAATTCTTTAGGTTATCAACATGTGTGGTAACCTCCTTCCTGTGACTGCATATGATCGGACATTAAACTACAAGAGACTTGACCTTGGCGAGCATGTAAAATAAAGCGTGGAATTTTTTTCGTATTCAAAATTAATTGTTAGCTTTTAGTGCTTTTAACAAGTTATACCCTTAGGGCAACTGCAATAGGGCGAGTATATCATAGAGTAAAGACTAAAAAAATTTGATATTTTTTCATGTTTTCCACAGCGTGTTATAGATTAAATATGATCGCACGTTTAATAGGTAGAGCGTATGTTACAAAACGCTATTGTAGAAGCACGTTACTGGACACGGACGTTCATCTAACAAAGCGTACCATGTTGGACGTCCCTTTACAGGAGCGATTCATATTCTGGAATCAGACGCAACTATACAAGAGCGTTGACATTTTAGTACGCTTTTGTGGGTGGACGTATAATGAACGTTTACCCCAATAAGCGTCCGTTAAACAAGCGTTGTATTGGGTGCGCGTCTATAAATTAAGCGTTGTACTGTTTGGACGTTTAGTGATAAACGCTCTTCCAACTGAACGACTATCCAGAAAACGTCTACTCACATGAACGTCTACCCACAAAACGTCCACCCACATAAGCGTTTAATGGACGCCCACATAGAAGAGCGCATCATAAATGTTGGACCGGCGAGAGCGTTTAACCGACGCCCACGTAATGGTATAATAAGACACAAGCATACAAGAAATGCAAGTGAACGTGGAGAGCGTCCGTGTTGATAGAGAGCGTGAAGGGCAGCTGTGTTGAGCGTCCGAACGTGGAGAGCGTCCGTGTTGTTAACGTGGAGCGTCCGTGTTGAATCTGTTGATGGAGACCGTGAGCGTCGGAACGTGGACAGCGTCCGTGTTGATGGAGCGGCAACTGGCTTGAGCGTCCGAACGTGGCTGCTCTTCGGCATGATGCGTCGTGATGAGGTAAGTTAACGTGACATGAGCGTTACATGTTAACGTGTTAAAATGTATCCCCAATTTTCATTATAAATACACGCTCTCTCATGTTCTTCAAATCATACACAAACGTTGTGTACAAAGAGTCACCCAGGAGCGGCGACTTGATTTTAACCCAAAACAAAAAAGTAAACGGTCAATTTTACTGAACTCACTCTATTAATTCTTCTATTAATTCTTGATTTAGCTTTATCAATTTCTTTATTTAGTCTTCGTTGCAGAAAAATTTTAATCCAACCTGTATGAAATAATATGAGTTTAATATGAATTTTAATATGAGTTTGAACCATGTTAAACGAAATATGATGTTGGTGTAACTGTTAGTGTCATCTATGATTTGTAAAAGATATTTGTTAATTTTAATGTGAATTTAAAATTTAATTTAAATTTTAATATCAATAAGTTATTAGTTTTAAAAAGGGTTTAGTGTTGGAGATGGATTTTAATGACAGTTATATATTAGTAGTGAAATTTTTTTGTTATTTAATTGATATGTTTTTTGCCATTTGCAATGTATATCTCTGTAATATGGATTGTGGATGTATAGCTTTGTTTGAACTGAATATATTGTTGTTGATTTATGGATAGATGTTGAGAAATGCCGCATCCCGATTTTTGGGTCGGAAAAAAAAGAACAAGAAGGCCAGAACATCCGAGGATGCACCAGTTGGGAGCAGTGCCGAAGGATTGAATGATGACATGGGGTTAGAAAATTACAGTATGGTGGAAGATGATACCGGTCATGCTTCCAACGATATGACCTCCAGAGCAGACCCCAAAACCAAATATATGCATCGTGGGTCTCTCAAATCGGTCCACACAGCCTACAAAGTTATAAGCAGATACTGCGAAAGAGCCAAATTTATTATTTAAAAGGCAGGATGGGACCGCTTTTTAACAATGGATGTTTGGTGACTCGTCACATGCATTGAATGATTATATCGTCGAGCGTTTCTGGGATACGACGACCACCTTTCATTTCTCATTTGGTGAAATGGGCTTTACACCATTAGATTGGGTGATGCTGACCGGAATCAGTATTGGTCGTGGTGAGGCACCTCCATATGACCCAGATAAATATACCTTTGAACATGTCCGTGCCAACATTTTCCCAGATTTGAAAGACTCCGTTGTATGTAAGAGAGAAGGTATCCCGATGCAGTGGATTTCAGATGCCATTACTGTTGTGTTTTTGGGGTCATACTTTACAAAAGAAAAGTTGCTTGAGGCGCAACAGGATAATGTACTTGCTGAGCGAGTGGCGTGAGCTTTTTGGATGTATGTTCTAGGACAGTTCTTCTTTTCCAATGCTAAGAACTACATCGATGCTGGATGGTTAGCTGCCTTTGAGGATACAAATACAGTGGGAAATTTTGACTGGGGTAGTGCTGGTATGTCAAGACTTTATTCCGAACTTGGTGCAGCGGGGAGGGGTCAAAAGTCTCTAACCGGGTCTTGTCAAATTTTGGAGGTAATTTAATTTCTTTGAAATTTCCTTTAACCGTGTGTTTGGTGGTAAATTATTAAATTTGTTTGTTTTTTTCAAATTGAAGTTTTGGGGGTACGAATATCTTGGTATACTCCGACCACACAACATCTCTGATGAGAGCGATTGTCCTTGGCCAATATGTTCGCGGTGGAAGACTACGCGAAGGAAGAGTAATGATCTTAAGGGTGCAAGGAATCTTTTGAATGAATTGACAATGGATGTTGTGACATGGAGACCGTGGGTTGATATTCTGCCACGTCATATTAATGAGACTATCCGTGTAGCTATGGTGCTATCAGATTCTCGCACTGTATTTACTTGGGTTGGCACTGTGAGTTTGACACTTGTTTAAATTAAATAGTCAACTTTATTAATTTTCTTTTTAAATATTCTGTTACCTGCCTGATAATAATTATATTTTACAGCATAACGTGTACCTTGGAGACCGGATATGGCACCAAATCTATGGTGGATGGAGAATTCCGCCCAACCCCCCAAGCCGTGTGAGCAACATAACTGATGCTGAGGCTACCAAGATGAGGGAATCACGTTCCATATTCATAAATGAATACCTCCAAGATCGGGTTACGTATGATTCCTATTTGGATTATTGGCGACAGGTTACTAACTCCCAGAAATATTGCAACCAAGTCAACTGGGAGGTGGAAACATACGACTGTTTGGGGGGAATTGTTACAGAAACCCTAGAGCATCCAGCTGAACATGTTGCCATTCCGCCGCTAGATAACTGGACATACGTAAGTATATTTAAAATTTAAACGAAAATTTATATTTAAAGAAATTATATGAGAAACTTACCAAAAAAATTTTAAAGGCCGAAGCTTACAATTTTGCGCAAGAATCAGCCGATTTGACAGAACAACTTCGTAAGTTTCATTTGGACCAATCGAGGGAAAGGATGGAGGAATTGCAGAATTATAAGAATGAAAACACAAATTTGCACCTACAACTTGGACGTGCTCATTCTCATTCTTCACATCTAGGTTTTGGTAATTTTGCGACAACTCTACCATCTCAAATGTGGAACACGGGTGGTCAGGGAACTTCGTCAAGTATGCCTCCGTTTATGCCACCACGCTCTTCTCGTGGCGACCAAAACACTACTGAATAGTGTTATTCCATTATTGTGTATTCAATCCAAGTTACATTATATTTTGGCTTTTATTGTTTTAGAAATTCAAAATACATTTGACCATTTCTTTTCTCGTTTACAATTATTTCCTTTCTTTCTGACCCAACAAACTCTTTGATTTGAATTTTAAAAAATACTCCAACGTGTATGTTACCGTTTTGTGTCCGTTATACAATGTTAGCGTTGAACAACGGCCAAAAACCCTTACAAGGAGTCCTATAAATACATTAGCTTATATGTAGCCTTTTCATTCCAATTCCATATCTTTAACATTTTAGTTCAAATTTCTATTTTTTGGGTTTTCATTTAATGGCTGGTTACGAAAATTTCCGGTTAAATGCTGATAATTTTACACTAGTGGAAGATTTATCCATATGTCGAAACATAGTATTGCATTATCCATCAAGGGGGCATGAAGGTCTGATGAATGGTTGTATGAGCGATCTTTGGTTGGAACATACACATGCAAACTTTTGTAATGAAACCGGTAATCCAAAATACAGGAACAAAGCTGGCATTTTTTGTCGATATGTGGAAATAACAAAGGAAGTCCTTCAATTTTCATCTTTAACAGCTAAGGTAAATGAATTTCGTCTTTGGAATGAAACTGATGATGAAATTGTTGCCAAATCACTGGAGGAATGGACAAGATTGAACAGACATGATTTCCGGTACAAACCTCATTTCGATATCTTAAGGGTTATGGAAGAATTCAATCCTTTTGTGTTGATTATTCTACCCAGTTGTAACAGACGTCGTCGACATCTGCCAATAAGCCAAGCCTTAAGGTTTTGGGGTTAGGTTAACTTTTTAATGGTTGTATTTCATTCCCTTCAATGGAGGTGAATTCATGTAGTGCAGATCAAAAACAAAAGAAGCTGAAAAACATAATGTTTACATGAGACTTCTTTAACTTATACTATTTTTGTCTTTATTTGTATTTGGATAGTACTGTATGTATTTTCTCTTACTTTGGTTTTTAGGTAATTTTAAGTTTTTGTCATTTAGCCCTTTAGTATGAGTTGTATCAGTGATACTTAATGAGACTTATTTTGTCGGACTTTTATCAATGGATTTTTTTTTCCTTTTTCCTTTATATGTCAACTTTAGGTTTCCTTTAATATTACCCTTGTCTCTGCGTATGGATTGTATTGTCTATTCAACTGATAAAGTTTTCAAC
The DNA here is from genome assembly GCA_023531435.1 of Papaver californicum. Lineage (NCBI taxonomy): Eukaryota > Viridiplantae > Streptophyta > Magnoliopsida > Ranunculales > Papaveraceae > Papaver > Papaver californicum. Next base: position 538,080 of record JAJJMC010033691.1, on the reverse strand, counting down.
AGTTTTTTATCAATCGAATTTGTTGTGTGTTTTCCCATTATAGGTCAAGTCTAAGTTTTCTTTAATATTACCCTTATCTCTACGTTGTATTGTCTATTCAACTGATAAAGTTTTAAATAGTTTTTTATCAATCGATATTGTTGTCTGTTTTTCCTTTATAGGTCAAGTGTAACTTGCGTTTAATATTACCCTTATCTCTGCGTTGTATTGTCTATTCAACTGATAAAGTTTTAAATAGTTTTTTATCAGTCGAAATTTGTTGTCTGTTTTTCTTTTATAGGTCAAGTCTAACTTGGGTTTAATATTACCCTTATCTCTGCGTCGTATTGTCTATTCAACTGATAAATTTTTAAATAGTTTTTTATCAATCGAAATTTGTTGTCTGTTTTTCCTTTATAGGTCAAGTCTAAGTTGGCTTTAATATTGCCCTTATCTCTGTATTGGATTGTCTATTCAAAAGATACAATGTATTGTCTATTCAACCCAAAACATCTAAACAACATAAAACAACCAACCTCCCAAAATCATACTTCTGCTCCCATTACAATGGCAGGTAATCAAAACTTGAACATGTTTTATGGTGCTTTTAATTCCTCTTCTTATAATCCTCCAAATCATTTAACCCTATCTTCGACATCTAATGATGATAGTAATAACACCACTTCCTCATCAGACGAAGAAGGATTTGCGATTAACCAAAATGACCAAGCACTAAATTTAGGATTGGTCGCTTCATACATTCACTGGCCCCGTTCTCGGACCGAAATTCAAAGAAGGCGTGAGGAAGGAGCTACACAACTACGGACAGATTACTTTTCAAATAACCCGACTTTTCTGATAGACACATTTTAGTGTCTAAATTGCACCTTAATTTCTAGTGAATTAGTATTCGATTGTGTGTTTATTACGTGTTTTTATGCTTTTGTATGTATATTAGAAGAATAAAGATTTGTGGAAAAATTGGCTCAAAAAGTGATAAAGGAACCCAAGGACAAGTGTTATTGGCACCCCAAGAATGGATAAGGGACACCCTAGGATCGGCCGAGTCAACCCAGCGGGTCAACCAGGCGATTCAACCCAGCCAGCCAGCCGAGTCGACTCAGCCGGATCAGCCGATTCAGCTCATCGGGAAATCTTCTGGATTGTTAAAATCAAATGATTCGAAGGATATTTTGCTTCTAGATTGTTCCAAATGATAATAACAGTCTCACGCAAGTCATAAACATCAAAAGATCCCGTGAAATCAGTGTGTAAATCATGTATTTGGCCGGAATCATGATTCGATTAAGATTGGGATTTGTGGGCTGTTCTAGAGAGTTCTATTAGGTTTAGAACTCTCTCTAGAGTTTCTACTATCTATAAATACCAAGAGAAGCCAAGAGAATCGAGTACAAAAGCTTAGAGAAGATTTTAGAGAATTCCGGCCACTATTCCGTCACCGCCGACGAGCTGCTGCTGCACCGGCTGGCTGTTCTTCATCCATCACTGCCGGAGAAGAAAACTCAGTAACATTTATACGTGTTGCTGATTTGAATTTTCCTATTGTCTATTGCTTCAAACCATTTGTTGCTTAAACTCTTCTGTAACTGCTGAACCCTCTCCTGTAACGCATATAAGCGTATCAAATCAGCTGTTACAGCGTTATTCAACCTTGTAATCAATATTTTGAGCAATGAAATCAACTTTTGAGCAAGTTTTCTTCACCATGAGCTAAGTCTATTTACTGGGATGATGGATAAGGTAATTTTCTCAATTTTATGTGATTTAATTATTTTCTAATAATTATTTATAATTCTTTTATCATTAAAATTGCATAATTTTGAATAGTAAAAACGGTTTTCTTTCAACAGTTGTGCTTTTGCTTGATGGATTATGCTTAGTTAATTAATTTTGATAGTCCATGCTTGTGATTTACCTCTGTTTGTTAGCATAACAAAACCAACTTTTGCAATTATTTGTGCTTTAATTAATTTAAAAAGAATTATCTGATTAATCACATAGGTTGTTAGATTTATCTGATTCCTGATTCCTGGTACGTTTAAAATTATTTAAAAATCATATTTAGGTTATTTAGTCTTTTTCTTACTCCTGGAATTTTCTAGAATTAGTTTAAATCATTATTTTCTAAAATCATTACCTTCACAAGTTCGAGAATCGAACCTTTATTTACCACTTTCTAAACCACATCATTTTCCTCCCCATGTTTTTCGAAGAAGATTTCGAATGAGAAGAGAATTGTTCAACCGAATCTTACGGGATATAGTAGCAGTTAACCCTTATTTTGTTCAAAAAAGGGATGCGACCGGCCGCCTTGGGTTAACCCCACATGTCAAAATTACGGCTGTAATTCGTATGTTGGCTTATGGATCTGCGGCGGATGCACAAGATGAGTACTTACGCATCGGAGAAAGCACGGTTCTTGAGGCAACACGTCGGTTTTGTTTGACAATACTGCATTTATATGAGGAACGGTATTTACGCAGCCCCACTCCTGCTGATGTAGAATTGTTGCTTAACCAGAACAAAGCTAGGGGATTTCCTGGGATGCTAGGTAGTGTTGATTGTATGCATTGGAAATGGGATAGATGTCCATCTGCCGAATCTGGTGCATATACTGCCTACAAAGGCGATGAAAGTATTGTTTTGGAGGCAGTGGTTTCACAAGATCTTTGGTTTTGGCATGCCTTTTTCGGTATGCCTGGTTCCAACAACGATATTAATGTAATGAACCGGTCTTATATTTTTAAGAACCTAATCAGAGGGAAAACACCTCCTATGAACTTCGAGGTTAATGGGAACCAATATGATATGGTCTACTATCTCGGTGATGGGATATACCCAGAGATAGCAACCATTATTATGTCCATCAAGCATACTGATTCGGCAAAGAAACGCAAATTCTCGGCTATGCAAGAGGGCTGCCGAAAAGATGTGGAGCGAGGATTTGGGGTACTGCAAAACCAATTTGCAATCGTTAAACAACCAGCAAGGATGTGGAATATGGACGCACTAGCATATATAATGAAAACGGTTATTATACTCCATAATATGATTGTGGAGGATGAACGTCAACCAGGTGATTGGCCACATGAATATGACCAAGGGCGCTACCACGCACCGGTTAATATATCGCGTCAACAAACTGAAGAACTGTCGAGGATGTCATGTTACCAACGTCGAGTTGCCTTACATAGCAAAGAAACGCATATTCGATTACGAAATGACTTGATCGAACATTTATGGTCCGATTTCGGTGAAGTATGATAATCGTCAAAACTAAATGAAATAGCTACTTATTAGTTTTTTCCTTCGAAAGTGTTAGTTTTTTGGTCTTCAACCTATGTAGAACTTTCAATCTTAATATGAATGTTTAGTTTTAATCTTACAAAGTTATGTTTTTGTTGTAGTAGCTCGAATTGATAATCAAATTCATGACTCAAAAGTTAGAATTTTCATTAATGATTGAAAAAAATACACTCGGATTTAATACCGTTTAACCAAGACGAGATTCTCTTCTTTTCTGTAAAATCTCTTGCTTCCTAATTTCAATCCACTCTTTCGTTGCGGCATCCAAATGGGACACGTCCGTCATCATAATATGAAACTCCTCTTTTGCTGCAAACTCGGCTTCTCTCTGATCAATCTTCCTTTTAGCATTTTCAATATAACTGTTATTGAAGGTTTGTTGGTTGTTAATAATTGTGCCCAAGGCATCGACTTGGGCACCGGATTTTGCTTTCCCTGCTAGCTTCAAACGTTTAGCCTTTTTTTTTCCCATTGGACGAGGATACGTGTTAGGAATATCTCTTATTTCTTCGTATCCACTAGATTGGCCTTGGCTTGGCGATGGTCTATATGGAGTATTGTCATCGCGATCCGAATCTTCTTCGGGTTGTGATGAATCAAAAACTTGTGTTGATCTTCTTGAATATTTTATGTTTTCTAACATAATTGCGTAACACTCTTCGTGCCTGAATGGTTTCCCACCATTAGCTTCCTTGAATAGCCTCCTTACTTCTACACTCTGGTTATTGTTGTTCGGAAAAATAGTTAGTGCCTCATATACAATTCAAAACTTAAAATTTTTTAAGTCTTCACATACCTTTTGTTCTGGACCCCATCCAGTATGGTGTTCACGGTCTACTTCGGCCTCCTTTGCAGAATAAAGAGCCACTTTTTTACTTATTCCCTGATAGCGTTTTTGAATAGAGGTCCAACTCCGATCAGCCATTGAAGGTATAGCTTCTTTCATTCCAGCTTTGATGCGAGGCCACAATTTGTCTTCTGATTGATCCGTACCCACACTAGAATCTTGAGATATTGATAAATGAATCCTACACATGATTATATCTTCTTCAACTGAAAAATTTGGACCTCTTGGTTTTGGACCCATTACCAAAAGTGATTAGAAATAAATTGGAAAGAATTAAAATTTGAAATCTTTTAAAAAAAAATTACTGGTTATAAATAAGTTATGAAATGTTGTTGTGGAGAGAAAAAAAGAACTCAGTTATATAGATGGATTTACTGCCCGTTCAACGGTCACAAAAAAATACAACGGTAACATAAAAAAAATACAACGGTAACATAACGCTCTTCTGTAGAGACGTTTAATTGTACGCTAACTTAGAGGAGCGACACACGAGCGGGCGTGCACTGAGAAGAGCGCGCAACAATTCTTGACGCTCACTTGGAGGAACGACCACCTCGAGCGCTCACTTGGAGGAGCGACCACATCGAGCGCACACCGAGGCGAGCGTCCAACAACTAGGTGTGGTGAGATGGAGAGCGTGTATAACCAGGCGCATCTACACACGAGCGCATCCTGTGGACGTCTCCCCAAGCATGCGTTTTGTTTTGAACGCTATTTCACATGGACGTCTCATAGGACGCTCATTTGGGTGGGCGTTTGGGCATACAGACGTTGTCATACGGGAGCGTTACATCTTACGCTTCCCTTCTAAAGCGTCTCATCCAACGCTTTTCTGGGTAAGCGTCCGTGTTTAATAACGCTTCCTTAGCATAGCGTTTACACTTAACGCTCTTATATGACAGCGTGCGAACTTTTAGTCGCGAGGAAATATAATCTGTTCCTGTAGCTTTAGTCGTCGAAATCCCAAATTTAATCGCCTGTTGCGCTTGAATTTAGGCGACCAAAGAGTAAATATAATTTTTACTCTTTAGTATACTCGCCCGCTGCAGTTGCTCTTAGTTGTTGTGAACAGATATTTGAAAAGGTAATTTCGGCGATTGGAACATAAAGTTGTAAAATGGATTACGGAGCTGACCATTTTGATGATTGCGCCATCCAAACCTAAGATTACATTTAGTTCTGGATTTAACTTCTGTTTCTCACCATCAATATGAGCTCACAATTTTTTGTAGGAAATAACTAATCTGAGTTTGTGCAAAGCATGGGCGAGCAACTATTTTTTTTTAATTACAATTTCATTTTTCTGATTATTACGAATAGTATTCGGCTATGGATTTTTTTATAAGCGAAGGTGATTATACTGTTTTGATTTATAGCAAAAAATTATAATATTTAATTTAACCATAATATATTTCGAGACATGTCGGTTTGATCTTAGATAGTCTTGAGTCATAGTGTGAATATTTATTAAGGATTGTTGGAAAATTTTTACATGATTTGATTGGTGGAACCTAAAACCCTAGTTTTCTTTTATTTTGTTAGTTTTTATTAGCATTTTCTTAATCCATATTTTTATTTTTTATAATAATTTAATTATGAATTAAAAATGGGAATCAATTAGTCTTCGTGGATGATCTGTACTTGCATATTATCCAATCATAGTTATGTATTTGTGGTTATACATTTTTATCCCATCAAGGGGTAGAAATATATGTTTTGAGGGTACGCAGATAAAATGATGATGTTAGTATTTTGAGAGGTATATAGAGAACACCCTTTTCCAATACGTGTGTACTTCAACATTCAAATAACTAAAAATATTAATTTAAGATTTTACCAATAATACCATTACCGTTACCTCGACCAAAACTATATATAATTACAGAAAATTAAGTTTGTTAACCTTACATATAACTAACACAAGATCTAGCATCAAAATCAAATTATTGATCAATTCACCAAGGAACCATCCTTTAAGAAATGACATCATGATGAACTGATGAACAAAAATGGGATCTTGAACCTATTCCATGATTCTAAATCATCATCATACGATTTGTATTAATTGTTACTTTGTTTAGATCAATCTCAAATCCAAAATCGAAATTCTGTAATCATATTATTTCAAGAAAGAACCCATGCCAATGGAACAAAATATATTTAAGTCTTCAAATGAAATATTGAATCAATTTTTGTGTTTAAATTTACTTTCTTTATTCTTGAGATTAAGCAGTATATTTAGGGTTTCTTTTTCCAAATAGAAGATAATTTAGATTCTTCAATTTACAACAAGATCAGTATATATTGTATGATTTCAACTCATAAAATTTTGAAACTTCTCTAGTTCCTTTCTTTTGCAGAAGAATTTTATCCAAGTAAAGAAGAAAGTATAAACAATAGTGGGATAGGAAAAAAAAAACACAAAATGCACTACGCCATATCAGGAAATTTACCACATTTGTTTTTTGGGGTTTGCAAACTATATATATGTTGCAACTTAGCAACGTTTATATATGGTGCGCATAAAAATATATTGCTTTAATTAGGAATTTGTTTTACAATAACTAAGCAACGTATTTGCAAATATTTTTATACGTTGTAAATTGTGGCATTACTGTATTTTTATATTATGGATAATCATTTTTATAATTTTCTTTTTTAAAAATTTATTTCCTTCCTAAAGTTGAATCGTAAATTGTTTTCCCTCCCAAAATCTATCACTCACATTACTCTCATAATTGAATTCCCTCCCAACATTGAATCCACAATTCATTACCCTCCCAAAATCAACACTCACATTATTCCCTCACTTCATTTTTATTTATTTTTTTCATTTAAGAAAAATTTCTTTATTTTCAGACAACTTAAAATAGCCCCAGAAAAAGAGATCGGGAAATAAAAAGTTTGTCTTTTTTTTCTTCTCTCGTTCGAAACCCCCTCTTTCTTCACCAAAACCCGGATCTGAAATCAATCAGATTGCAGCAGAAAAATCTTGAAATCAAAACCCTTCTCATATAATAATCAAAACCCATATAACAAAAATATAGATCTATCAGTTAATAACCTCAAATTCGTAACTCTAAAAAATTGATTTTGGTCCTAAAATCCAAAGCAAACCATCATTTGATACTTGATTATTCTTTTACTAGCCGATAGTTATTATTATCATTCAAGTATAACCCAAATTTTGTTGGTTGTTTGTGATCCCGTTGGTTGATTTTGGACCTAATTTTTTGAGTAGTAGCTTTCACAGAATTAAAGTTTTTATTTTCAGTAAAGATTATGCAATTTTTTGTATGTTTTATGTAGTTTTAAAGCATGGGCATGTTTTGATTTCAGTTTGATGATTTTCTAGGGTTTAGTTTAGTTTATTTTGTTGAAGTATGGGTGCCTATTTCTCTGAAAGTTCAGAATATGTCTCTAGAAGTTGTTTGAAGGTTTAAGCTTTTGTCGTGTCAGAATTTGCTTCTTTTTTGTGTCTTCTCTTTGAAGATTTTGAGGTGTGCAGCATGATGAATGATTTTGATAAGTGTTTTTGTTTTTGTTTTGGTCTTTCATGCTATGAATCAAGTTCTTTCTTGTGTTTTTTAGTTAGTATGTTATACTTTCTCAGAGTTTTCATCTCTGGTACTGCCCATAGAGTGGACTAAAAGCGTCATTCCCCTTGTTAATTCAACAAGGGTAAAACTCTGTGGTAGAACTTAGAAGTGTTGTGGCTTCTCGACAACCTGAGCTGCGTCTAATGCAACAGATCTACTTGTATGTTAGGTAAATGAAATGAAATACCCTTCATTTATAATTTATAGTTCCTTTCAATTGAATGCTATTTCTAATTCTTTTGATTTTTATTTATGTTACTAGTTGTGATTTTGTGTTTAGTTTTGTTTGTTAGCTTCTTGTGCACACAATAAATGACGGGAGAATCTTGTGCGCTTCTTTTCTTTATTTGTTATGCTATCTTATTTTTGCAAACAACATTTGCTAGATTTTATTAGACTTGCGTGTTCTTTCGGTGATCATTTTAGTTAAAGTTTATGGTTATTCACACTTCTTTGTTTTTCTCCTTTTGTGAATGAAAGGTTCAGTAGTGTGGTGGGAAACTGAATGTAGATCTAACGTATATGAATTTTGATTTCAAAATTAAAATAATTTGATCTGGTATGTTTCATTTAATCTCATATATTCAATGTCCTTTAGAAGCTGATTTGCTTCATGTAACCTTTGCTTATAAGGTTCACTATTAGTCAGATTAGTATGAATTTCCTGATGCTGATAACGGGAAAACCATTTCATAGATGGCATGGGAGACTTGAGGGGAAATCTTGGTATAATAGTATCCAACAAAATTGAAACATGTTGTATATATTAATCATAAATTCTCTTTTCGGATACCAACCGAAGATTTGTGTATCAAAATTTATTGGAATTGCAACAAACATTTACTCAATACCATCAGCATTTCTGCTCTAAGGTACAATGTTCCCTACACTGGATATTTAGAGAGATGTTATGTCCTCGTAACATAACACTCGCAAAATATTATTACTATAAGATGAGAAAGAGAGTATGAAACATTTGAAAGGGCTAAGGCCTAAGGGGGCCTCATCTTAGTCCTTGTGCTACATTACATACCTTTTTCTGTGTAGTTGAATCATGCTACACTGCATACCTAATTACCGCGTGATTGTGATTCACAAAGTATATAACTCCAGTATGTCGATGCCACATGGGCACAAAATACCGCGTGATATGAATCTGCAATACTTCTTTTAGTCTCTTGATCCTTTGTTGGTATCTTACTACCTTCCCATATTAGATGTTCTGCTTGGTGTACATAGATGTTTTATATATAAATCCAAAGGTGTCTTTTTTTTGTTGAAATGTTGTAATGTTTAGATTCCTTTGGAAATGAGCTGTTAAACTTGTGTGATTTCAGGGTACTGTTTGAATTGATATGGAGGGACTATTTCAGATTCATTTCAATCAAATATGGATATTCGATCTTCCATTTAGGTATAAATGGTTTTCGTTCTTCTATTTAGGTATACATGTCTCATTTTTTACATGATATTTAAAGTACTGTTTTTCCTTGCTGGATGGCTTGATAGGAGGGCTTGCCGAACATAGTGGATAAATGTCTCATAATCACTCTCTTATGATGTTATGCACATTTACTTTTTATAGATATCTGTATAGGTTGCAAGTTGGAGTGTATTTTTGTTCTTATTCCACTTCTTCATCGATCAAAACCTGAATTTGAATCTGAAGCTCATTTAAAGTATAAATCCATATTTTAAGTATGAACTTTTGTTTGAGCCTGAATTCCTGTTTAAGATTGAATCTAATGTTTAAGTCTGGTTAATCATCACTCTAACCAAGATTTTCTTATTCATCCATCTTCAGTCATTGATTAACCTGTTTTACGCCTATGTTGAGAATTTTAAGTGAATAAGAATTGTCTTTTGCGTTTCATTTGTTGTTTTTCTGGATTTCTTCGAGATACATAGATAAATAGATGTTTTACTTGCTTGCAGTTTTGAAGACTGGTTCACTGAATTCCGCATCACGATCTCTGCATAAGTGGAGTTTGGAGATACCAAGGTCATTGTGTCTATGTGAGTATAACTTTTGCATCATGGGGTTTATTTTATATCATGTTTGGGTATTTCATTTAATCACTTTTATTCTTTATGTTCTATATTAAAGAACTTCAACGCCCAAGGAACACCAGTAATGTCACCTCCTTCGATTGATTGTCCATGGAGTCCAAGATGGGATCCATCACAAATGGATGAGCGAATCTTGTAAGTAAATCTAGCGCATCTAATTTCTGGAGGTCCATTCAAAATTTTGCCTTTCTACATTCTACACTACAAAATAGAAACTTAAATTCGTGTGGATGCATATTGGCAGTGAGTTTCTGGTGGAAGAATGCTTCAACTTCAAGAAGTACTCCAATGACATCCTAGTTCAACATCATTAGTTGTTGCAATGTTGAGGTAACCCAAGAGTGTAGACAATTGAGAGCTCTCGTTCAAGAACTTGAAAGTATGTGCCAACCCATTTTCTAATTTAGTTATGGATTAAATACTCTCATACATGTCCTGATGCATTTTATGGGGATTTACTCATGCTTGGGACCTGGACAGCGCCAAAGTTCTAAGACATTATTATTTGGTTGCAGAAAGAAGTACTTTAGATTGATTAACAAATTATAGGTACAAATAGAATGAAAAGTTAATGAATGCTCTTTTTCATTGGTTAAATACATTTGAAAACAGTGTCAAGGCTTCATGCATGACGATCATAAAATCTGTATTATCATCTGATTTAATCAGGTATCGGTAGCAGCTATTATGATTATGGCATGTAGTCGCCTAGATTATCTCAAAGGACAATTGAGTCCATCTTAAAGTACGGTTTTATATCTTTTTTGTTTAAATTCTTTGTAGTTGTGAGAAATGCTGGCTCCTTTTTTGATATTATCGTAGTTCAATGTTACCTTATTGACGTTGAACAAATTCATGTTTTCTTTCAGATATCAATAGTTTGTTGCCTCAAAATATTTTCCTTTGTTTTGAACTGATTGAAATATAAAATAGGGCAACCGTAATGGTACTATATTTTCTCTACTTCTTGGATGGTCCAAATGAAAATGTTAAAAGTAAAGATTTGAGTTACAATCAATCAGCTAAGCTGTATGCAGGTATATCAGCGGTTCTAATCTTTCTTTCTCCCATGTGGCTTTTAATTTTTCTGATTGCATTTTCTTAGTAGTATATTTCCGCTAGAACCGAAGTCACAGAATAAAGATCATTCAGAAGGCACTGCAATTACAAAAGTGCAATATATGCAATAACATGGAGATTGCCCTGGGCTTTTTTGAGTACTTTAAAGCCGTAGGAGCTTTACTCAATAGAGAGATTTACCACATTATGTTTTTTCATTTGTTGTTTGGCTCTTCTCAAATATGTATTTAGTTATTTATGAGCTTTGGTTATTTCATACTAAAATTTAAGCATAATGGTTTCTTTTGCAAGTCTAATACAATGAGCATCACCCCTTTGGTAGTGGATAATTGGAGTACGTTCATGAGCTTCATAACTTTGCACTTTGTTGCAGTTTTGATATTTGATGGTGTTGGAGCATTTACGGGGTTCACCAAATATGAATTCCCTAGTTGGTTTTGAATCTGTTGGTGCATTTATTATAAGTGTGCGGTGAGATCCATTTTGAAATTATAAGTATTGTCTTCGTAGTCCCTGCTGAATATATCGTTGGCATTCCTGTAGGGTATTGTTTGACATCTTTTTCATTCTCTCTAGGTATCATTGCTGAATCCTAAGCTTGAACGGGATGCATCATTCTTTGATGAGCCGGTGACTTGTTTATCCTCTATCCTAGATTATCTTTTATGTAGCTATGTCGTCGATCTGTTTTCCCTTTTCTCTGCCCCTGTATCTTGATGTTGCATCCATCAAACCATTGAGACTTTTCATGGAATGTTGTTATTGTTTAGTATGCAGGTCATGCTTCTGGGTTTTGTACTTCTTGGGCGATGTTTAGAAGAAAAGGCAAGATTGAAAGCTTCAAGTGACATGAATGAGATATTAGTAAGTCCTATTGTAGTTCACATGTGGTAACTAGAGATTTTATGATATGGCTGAATAGCATGTCTTTCTTTGAATCACGCGATGTTTTTTCGACAAGTTATTGAAGTCCCTACTTGGTACAGTCTTTGACATTCGTTTACCCTTGGGTTGTATCATAAGTTGTGGCTACGAGGCTTCATAAAAAAAAAAAAAAAAAAAAAAAAAAAAAAAAAACACGAATAGAATACTCATTGTTTTTAAAATGCAGTAATGATTATATCCTCGTTTATTTGTTGTTTAACATGGTTATTTTTTGGTATTTCATCTTGCAGTCCCTATTGTCATCTCAATCTCGATTAGTGGTTACTTCATTGGAAGCTGACCCCTCGGTAGAGGATGTACTTAGTTCTGATGCTGTCTGCGTTGAAGTCCCTACTGATAATGTTCGAGTTGGAGACACAGTGTTGGTTTTGCCTGGGGAGACGATTCCAGTTGATGTATGTAGTTTAAGCAAGTTAATGTATGATGTTCCCAGTAGTTTAAGTTTAGTAATAGTGAGTATATTATAAATTATTAACTTAACCTCAACTACCAATTCAGGGGAAGGTTCTAGCAGGAAGAAGTGATGTAAGACATCGAGCTCTTTGATACCTTAAAACTTCCCACATTCTTCTATGTTAGTCCATTTTCATTTAGCGTCTTTGAATTTATAAACTGTGGCAAGACGTTTCCTATTAAAAATCACGGACTTATTATCTTCTCCTGTTACCGTGTCCATGTGAGCAGATTATTGAAGAGAGTCAGAAATGCTTGGCAAATGAACAAGTTGAAGAGTTGGTGGAGCTAATAGCAAATTTATTTCCTCCATCACTAAAGCCTTAAGGTGCAAGTGAGGGTGAAGGATTGATCACCTTTTCTGATGTATGTCTTTTTGTCAAACTAAGCAAGTTAATTATTGTCCTTAATTTTATTTTTTTTCCTATTTCCATGGGAGTATCCCCAAAATCCATCAGGGTAAATGAACTTTGTTTATCAATTATATGTTTGTTGTAATGGTAAACCAATATAATAAATTGGGTCTTTTAGTTCATCTAGAATGGTATGTAGGTGCAGAATTCCGTAGGAATTTATCATGCAATTTCATTTTTCTTTAAAACCTAATTAAATTTGCAATATATATAAATGTTGGTAATTAATCGGTTGCTAAGTTTTTTCTAAAATAAGAAACGTATATAAATGTTGCATAATAAGAAAAGAAGGTAAACATTTGTTGTAGGACCGAACATGACGTTCCCTATCCTAATTAATGGTTAAATAAACTTTGCTTAATTTATTAAATACGTTGTTTTAATTATAACTAAGCAACGTATAAAAAATTAAAGCAACTGTTATATTTAGTTAATTTAAGCAACTTTTATATAAGTTGCACTAGATGTTGCTGCAATATGCAACACCGTTTTGTAACGTTTATTGCTTAAATTCTGGGGACGAATATCGTTGCAAAATGGTAGATTTGGCGTAGTGGTGGCATCGACTAATGAAGAAACGATTCTCTCTTCGTGGCGTTAACTAATGGCACTTTGTCAAGGTATGTACCAAGCAAATCTATCTTGAATAAACCATGGTCACTTTCTACCTTTCCATGTTTTTATTTGATAGATAATATATTGTTAGTCTTAACCATTTTTCAATAAGTTTTTATTATTACTTACCATTTTTAATAGATTTGAACATTAAAAAGATAAAGATGAGGGTACCGATAACACCACCAATTCTTTTGTAAAAACCTATATGAGATACACCTTGTATAACCTTTTTAATCTTATAAAGATTAAAGAATAATTCAGCAAGGTGATCTTGGATATAATCTACATAACAATCACGTAATAGATTATGGAATCGATCCAATATGTTGTTAACGTACAAGTGTATTTACTTTAACTATAACTACGACAGTTATAATGCGGAAAATAAAGTAAAATAACACATATATGACATTTTATTAACGAGGAAAACTGCTTGGCAGAAACAACCACCAACCTTTTTGTTGATAGGAGAATGAAATCGTGTAGTACTTTTAACAATCAAAAGAAATAAAACTTTTAATGCGGAAAATTAAAAGCACACACACCCTAGAAGAATCCTTTGGGGATAAATGTACAAGGGAATATATCAGACTTGTGCAAAACTATGGCTGCATGATCACCTTTTACTCCATGGGAATCTTGTTGCCATTCCTATGTGCAAAGAAACCTATTTTTTCAGTGTGGTGGGTACAAAGAGGTTATTGACGGATGGCCTTACACAGAAATTGATAAACGGAGGAAGATATGAGTTGTCTCGTAATGAGGCTCAATCTCCTGATCTGGACCATGAGAGATTTGCCTTTTTCTTGGATGCTGAAACAGAAGTACATCTGTGTACTTCATTGTCTTTAAGTACACCAAATCCTTATGAAAAGCATATGCCTCTGGTAGAGGTTGCATCAAAAGATATCACTGAGAAAGAGGCAGTCAGTGATTCAAAATTAGGTGGTCTATCAAAAGAATTTGGTATGCTAAAAGAAATAATTGTTTCATCAGTCAATGCCACTCTGTCAAGGTATTTACTTAACAAATTTGTGTCGAGAAACCATGGTCACTTTCTATCTAGTTTGCATTCCATTACTGGTTTGCACCAGTTTTATTATTCATATTTACTGACATACTACTGCAAATTCTTCATCCTGGGTCTACGACCTACGAAAGGGGTGCTTCTCCATGGTCCCCCTGGCACGGGAAAGACATCTTTAGCTAAGTCATGTGTTCGGGATGCTGGTGTCAACCTGTTCTCCATAAATGGACCTGAGATTACCAGTCAGTTTCATGGAGAAAGTGAGCAAGCATTGCACGAAATCTTCGATTCAGCTACCCGAGCTGCACCTGCTGTGGTTAGAACTGTTTCTGTCTCAACCTTGGAAAATAGATTCTTGTCTTCATTTATTTTATTGTGTACCATCTCCTTTTCAAATAATTCTCTGTTAACTTTGTTGTGAAATTGAAGTATGTAGTCTTCATCCGGCCTTTTTTTGGATAGATGTTATATGACTTTTTTTTTTGGATAAATGCTGTCTGACTTATCTAAAGATATTACATGTTGTGTACTGGGGAAGCTACAACTGAAAAATCAAATTAGAATCTTATATCATTGGTTAATGTTGCTAAAGGGCTAGATGAGAAGTATGTCAAACAAGTGTCAAGAAGTTCTAGTCTGCTTTCCCTATTCTGCTGGATAAAATCAATACTGAAATGGGTGAAATCTAACTTCCCTAAGTTGTCGGTCCATTATCCAGCAAAACATCGTGGCATAAGTTTTCTTGAGCAACATTTAGAATACACCTAGCGACTGTTTTTCAATTAATAAAACTTTTCGAGGTAATTGTTCAGTTTCAAGCACGGAGTGACTGAACCGATGGTGCTCTACTGTAATATTTGATTTACCAAAAATCACAAATGTAATTTAATAGTTGTCAGACAGTAGAGTTCTGCTTTCTTTTCTTCTTTCCATTAGCATTACATGTTCCTCTTGAATACAGTCTCTTAGTCCTAAGTTTCATTATTGTGTTCTAAGTTTTTACATATGTTACTCTTTTACAGCCATGTAAACCATCATTTTTAGATTTTTTTTTTGATTTCTATGCAAAATTTTAATTTTTAAGGTGTTCATTGATGAATTGGACGCTATTGCTCCAGCACGAAAAGATGGAGGTGAAGAACTTTCTCAAAGGATGGTTGCCACATTGTTGTACTTGATGGATGGAGCTAGTAGAACTGAAGGTGTACTCGTTAGCCAGTAATAGGCCTGATACTATTGATCCTGCACTGAGACGCCCTGGAAGACTAGACCGAGAAATTGAAATAGGTAATACACAGTTTTTTAATTTTGAGTTTTTAAGGTAAGTATTTAGTATTATACAAGCTGGCGGTGAAGTGTTAAGAATTATGATTGAGTGATTGTTTTACATGTGGCACTCTCTATACTGTTAGGAATTTACAGTATTTTGATTCTTTTGTTTTGGTTGCTCGAAAAAACTTCTTTCGTTGCCTCTCGTGCACATATTTGCATGAGCTAATTGCAGTTTAAAAGGGTCTGCAAAGAAATGTGGCTACGTGGAGTTTCGAGTGGGTCTGTAGCTTTAAATAATTGAAAATATTCTTGCTACTTGTAACCAGTGCCCCAATACCCAGTTAATAAATATATTCATGTTACTGATGATATAATGTTTACAGTAGATGGTCTTGTTGGATTCTTTTAATGTCTTCCATGAGGCGATAAAATTTGGGCCAGTAGTACGGTTTTAGATCCATTGATATACGCAACTTTATTGACATTGCTTACAAGAATCATTTTAACACACAAAATAATTATAATTTCAGGAGTGCCATCCCCAAAGCAGCGGTTGGATATACTACTCTCCCTTCTCAATGGGATGGACCATTCCCTCACGAGCACACATGTTGAAAATCTTGCTTCTGCAACACATGGATTTGTAGGTTCGGATCTATCTGCGCTCTGCAATGAAGCTGCATTAGTTTGTCTTAGACATTATGTTGCAGATAAGAAAACTATCGATTCTGCCAGACAGACATCAGGAAAAGTGCATCCCAAGGTTCCGTGTCTCGGTGATGATAGTTGCACAGATGTTATAACCGCAGCATCGGGTGACATTAATGATACAGTGCATATCACTCCTTCCTTCGATCAAGAGTATTCTGCATCTTTAATGCCCTCAGTTCCACCTGTATCGACCGAGAATGTACGCTTATTTGGTTCCTGTAAAGCAAATGATCATGACTATACTACTCTTCAGAATTCAGTTCATTTAAGCTGTGACAAGGTGGCTTCGATGTCAGAAGAAGGAACTTTGCCTAAAGTGACATTTGATGATTTTGAAAAGGCTACGATGAGAGTGAGACCCAGTGCCATGCGAGAGGTACCCTTAATTTCTCTAGTTGGGAATTCTTTTGTTGGTATTAATTTGATACCTGAATAACAGTATTTACCTTGCTTACATATGGCATGCATCAACTCCTATATCTTGCATCTGTTTGATGTGTCATAATTTAAAGACAGCAGATCGTCAAGAACCAAAATGAATGGCTGTTTCCCGTGATCCTATATATTGATGAGAGGATTAAGATCTCATCATCTTGATAATGGTGGATGCCAACTACAACTAGGCAGTTGGTAAAGATTGATTTTGACCTTGTGATTTGGAGTTGGAATTTTCAAGAAACAAGGTTCTTTAACCCTGCCAAAATGTTGCACATATTGACCCGATGAAACAAATGGTTAAATAAAGTGAATTGCTCTCCTGTTATGATACTCTAATAGTGTCTGTAGGTCTGTGAGGCCTTAATTTCCTACATGGTACCCTAAGTTCCTGCTTCTGGTTGCCAGGTTACGCTTGAGGTTCCGAAGGTTAGGTGGGATGATGTCGGTGGACAGATTGAAGCTAAGAAACAACTGATAGAGGCTGTAGAATGGCCGCAAAAGCATCGAGATGCTTTTAAGCGAATTGGTAGCCGGCCACCAACAGGTGTTTTGATGTTTGGTCCGCCAGGTTGCAGTAAGACTCTACTGACACGTGCTGTAGCTTCAGGAGCAGGACTGAACTTTCTTGCAGTTAAGGGACCGGAACTGGTTAGCAAATGGGTCGGTGAATCTGAGAAGGCAGTAAGATCTGTCTTTGCCAAGGCTAGAGCTAATGCTCCGTCCATCATAGTTTTTGACGAAATAGATGGCCTTGCTATTGTTCGGGGACAAGAAAACTATGGGGGCGCTTCAGTTAGCGACAGAGTTATGAGTCAACTTCTTGTTGAGTTGGACGGTAAGAAATTTTGTTCATTACATTTGATTCAAGAACCACACTTCCTTTTCTTTTACTGGCCACCACTTGCTTATCCATAAGAGATAATGATCTGAAAATTATTAATCTCAGTAAAATTACTGACCAGTATTCTTCTTTTGGAACCTTAACTGAACTCTGATATTTTGAACTAAACTATAATTATTCATCCACCACTCACCACAGTTGCAGCTCTTAGATGATGATGTTATCTATTCAGGTTTGCACCAAAGAGTTGATGTTACTGTTATTGCTGCTACCAATCGCCCAGACAAGATCGATTCTGCGCTTCTTAGACCAGGTGCTCATTCTCATTCACAGTCTTACATCTACTTGAACTACTGATTAGAAATTTAGAAGTCTCAATGTTTTGATAACCTCGTGGACTCTAGGAAATGCTGGATGCCATTAGCTCCTGATCATTTTACGTAATTGTTTTTATTAGTATTCTAAACTAAGAAATGCATGCAGGCAAAGTATATTTTTCGTTTTTATATATATATATTTACTTCAGGCAAAAGAAAATCTGATAGCGCTGAGTATCCCATAAAACTAGACACCTTTATCTCAAACGAATTTAAGATACATGTGTGTCAACCAGTAGTTAATAAAGGCTCAAATGTTTCATGAGGACGTTTTGATCGATTACTCTATGTGGGACCTCCAAATGAGACTGACCGGGAAGATATATTCCACATCCACATACAGAAGATGCCTTGTGTTTGGATGTCAGCATACAGGAGCTGTCTATTCTCACCGAAGGCTGTACTGGTGCAGATATATCGTTAATCTGTCGTGAAGCAGCTCTTGCAGCTATTGAAGTATGACATTCTAATTCAAGTTTTCACAGTATTATGCATCCAATGAAAGTGTTTGTAGTATATTTTATCAGGAGAGTCCTGAAATTTCAGAAATATCAATGGCACATTTCGAAACTGCACTTGAACGAGTGCAGCCGTCAGAAAATTTCAGACGTCCAGTCTTCCCAAGACTTATCTAGAAAATTTCAAAGGCTTGTTTGCAGCAGTCCAACGAGAGATGATGTGGTGCCTCGAGCAAGTTGGAACTCATCCAACCAGGTTACAACATGGTAATCTGTTTCCTTCTTTTATTTTTGGTTCTCTTGACTACCTTGACTCCAACACTACAATCACAAGTTGCGCATGTACATCTTAGTTAAAAGGGTTTCTTAGGCTTATATCCTTTTTATCATTATTGGATAACCCATCAGAGTTGTTTAAAGTCATAAACAGAAAACTACTAATTACCGTAAAATATACATTTCCACTTGGCCCCAATAGGATTTAGACGAATGAAGTTTACCAACGGAAACAAATGCGTAGTCCTTGCCGTTTTAGATTGTGTACTTGTTACACCTCTTTTGTTGGTTCATAGTGAATATTGGATTAAGACCATTAGGTGATGTTTAAATATTAGAATTTTGTTAATTCAGTTTGATTTTAAACCAACCGTTGACATGTTTTATACTTTTAGGGAAATTAATTCTTGATTCTTCTTAATGATAAGTCGTTTGATGTTGGGGTAAATAGGGCACGAGTAAAATCGCATCTTCCCGCTACTCTTTTTGGGCTTCTTGAAGCCGTTGCACTTTCGAAGGCTCATTTGTAGGACGCAATACTTCCCCTTGGATGTAAGTATAACATCACATTTGTAGGTACAGCTTACCAATATTTGTACCACCCATCTTCAGGGAGTTGTAACAAACAAGGAATAACTTTTGGAATTTGAACTAGATAAGCATGAGAAGTTTTGTTCTATAAAGGCCATGACTATGTAAATATGATTTTTAAAGTGGAGTGTTCTGTACAACAGTGAATGCAGTTTTGTTCTATAAAGGCCACGACTATGTAAATATGGATTTTTAAAGTGGAGTGTTGTGTACAACAGTGAATGCATTATGATCTGACCGTTTGGGTTTTAGATGAAATTTGAGGATGTCAATTCCTTTTGTTCTTCTTTGTTTAATTGTTTTCCCCAAGGAGACTTGATAAGAACCAAGCCCTTCATCTTTCTATTGGCAGGCGTCCAAACAACTTCAATATTGTTGCATTCGTAACTAAAGAATTAGTTTGGGATGCGTGATTTGGGTATGGCCTGGGAACTTATCCCAACTAAAAACGAATAAGTAGTTAATTTTTTTTGGGTACAATCTTCTTCTCGCTGTAAACTTACCCACCCCTAACGAACGGTGTTGATTTTTAAACCTGTAACAACGATACTTCTTTTGTTTTTATAAAAGTGTTACTATTATTTTTTTATGTTAGTCTAAAATAGACTAAACTGAAAATGTGATAGTAACACTTTTCTAAAAACGGAGGAAGTATTATATTTTCACTCATCTAACCAGCAGTTGTAAGTAGAAGATGGATTTCGATCTGGGAAACAGGTTCCTTGCAGGTCCATCAACTGACATATAATGAAAATTTCAGTCTAAAACTAAATGCTCTTATTCATTATGCCCACCTCAAATAACTATTCCATCCGAAATGATTATGCATGCACCTGCAGCGCCCCAAGAGCCTGTCAGTATTTCAGCCAAACGGCAAAACTACCAATCATCCATAAGCTTTCACAAAAGCTAAGTCTTAAAAAGCCATTCAGGATCATAGTTGATACAAATGGGTATTAATAGTTAAAGGTCAATTAGTAACAACTGAATTACATTTGAAGTGTATCAGCAGAATGAATAATTACAGAAGCAACACGGAAAGTGTATGCTACATTTATACAAGTAATATCAAGAGCACGTATAATATAAAATTTTCATTTGAAGAATTCTAATTATTATTCAATCATATATTAGATGCACAATTTTGTTAAACCCCGGTGTACTTTCAATGGGTGAAGGCATGAAGCCGATGTAACGAAATTTGTTAGGATCTCATTGTGCAATCACCCGTTCCAAATTGTGGAATCACCCGGTCCAAGAAGTGCAATCTAAAGTTTTCAAAATTCGTTCAGACAAATGACTCAAAAAACTAAAGGTATGTTTGGCACACGTGTTTTTATCAGGCAATGTGGTGCAGCATCAGAACACAAGGTTATTAAGATCCTTCGAAGAGATTTCAAATCTTTAGTGTTCTTTATATATTATCTTTCCAAATGAAACAGTGACAGCAACCTTAGTTTTGGGCATGCCAATGCTTCACTCTCTTAAATGGGAGAAAATATAAAGAAAATCTGAACCAATTTCAATTTGGAAACCCATCCAAATGTAATTAACCCCTTCTGGCTACCTGAAGAATTCTACAATCAATCAATTGGGAGAGAACCAATTAATCTTTTCTAGGAGTGATTCATCCCATTTAGTTTGTTAAGCAATCTCCATATTGGTGTTCTCTGTTTTTTATGAGAAACACATGGTTGAACACGTTTATATAGGTAATGGCTGCATTCCTTTGACACACGCGTTCCACACACATGCTAGTAATGAATAAAATGTTTTTATCATCCAAAATATAAATAAATGAAGGTTTCGAGAGCTACTTACACTCCAATCAAACGCAAATCTCCTGGCAAACATAATAGCTGCATTTCTTTCTCTGTCTGATTCAAAGGCTAATACAAAGGACAGTCCCTCTTTTGCTTGCCAAAACAACGACAGTGCTGCTGCATTACCATTTATGGTGAAAGAGTAGATAGACATGTAAGATACCATTTGTCCAATAATAAGTACACAGTTTAGAAGTTCTGTTCCACATTGTTTGGAAATTAGACAACCGAAAGATCAAGATGAAGGTCCAAAGATTATGCTCAATTTGAAAGGCAGATGTCATGATCGGGTTGTAGAAATTTAGGAAACCAATATGCAAAAGCAAGCACACAAGATTGTTTGGCTTCAGCTGATAATATAAATCATGTGGTGGTTCCCCTGTCAAAGCTTGGTACCGTCTCCTCTTACACATTTTATGCCCTTTATATCAGTAGGGACCAATTCCCCTCTTTGACCTTTGTCAATCAATATGTAATAAAACTTTGGAATATACTTGTAATTTGTAAATTGTCCAGTATGAACACTCCAAATTTCAGTCATCATTGCAAAAAGCAATGATGAAAACAACCTCATTTGATCTCCTCTGTGTCACTAGAGCTTGGGGTAAAATGAAAACTCTTCTCTTCTTATTTTTCCGATAATTTAATTTCCGTCAATGAAACCAAATTTATGTCGTTGAAAGTTACCTGCATTGAAGTAGAATAAGATTCTTTTGCCTTAACAAATCTTCCTTCAGAAAGCTTTACCCTCATTTTCCCCACGTGAAATATGTGAACAGAATCCCCGAATAACTCTCTCCGTTCATCTGGATAACAACTACCTGAAGCAGAATAACAATTAACAAATGCTAAAGGCCTAAAGAATAAAAGAGAACAAGAGTAGATATGCACAGTGAAGGGACATATGATCAAACAAGTAAGAAAGGAGCCCCTGGGATGCTTTAAAGCTTTCAAAAAGAAACATATCATTCTAGTCCATAGCTTAAACTCAGCAAGCTCAGACAAAAAAAAAGTGTGGTCGAGCCACATTTTAGGCAAGCGTGATTTCTCCAAATGGACACAGATAGGCCGAAGAATAACAATTAAGTAACGTAATTGGCGATGTAAAAAAAGAGAGGTGTTTTTCACTAAAAGAAGAATGAGTGAATGAAGCTGTCCGGATGAAGACTGGGAGAACGGAAGGTGTCCGGAAGAAGAAGGCTGATACGGTTTCTTCCTTTAGAACAAGTTTTATGGTCTTCAATTCAAGAACTTCCATGAAATCCCTGGAAAAAGCAAGTCTTCACTCCCAAAAGCACCAATTCCAAGGCATGTTCCATGAAACTTTAGAAGACAAGATGGAATCAAACTAAAGCCAGCAGTCACTTCCCGCTTTCCTTTTCACAAGAAAACTATAAGAACAAACCCCACCCACACTCTCTCTCCTTTGGATTGGAACTCTTCCAAACCATAAGACTTGCTCTTTGAGATTTTGGTTTAAACTCTTTTATGACATGGGCTGGAAATTATATAGCTTAGGTATAATTATAGATTGGCTGAAATATAACTTCCTTTGAATGTACACGTAGATAAAAACAATTTGGCTAAAACCAGGGATGGGCTACAGCCTTTTAGCCCTCTCTTAGGCCTGTCTCTGCAATAAATCCACTCACAACACTACAACAGTATCAATTTGCATATATGAAATACCGGAAGATATATTGGATAATAAGAAAATGAACAAGATAACATACATTAAACTTGGTTTCGGATATCCTTACGAGCTCCTCTATATAGCTTCCCAACCCTGGAGCTGTTAATAATAACTGGATCAGATTTATTTCATTGGATTCGGAGAAATAAACGTATCCAGTTAATATAGAAAATATATTTGCGTAGTCACAAAAAATTCAGTTCCTCCTTTGAGTAAAGACACTAGATGAAAGGAAGACCACATTTTCACTTCAAATTCAAATCCAATCCTGGGCTGATGGGACCATTGGTTTGCACGCTGAGTCTTTGGCCATTTACAACAAAATCTACTAGTAAGATTTGTCCAACATCAAACGGCTCTGGAGCATAAACCAGTTTTGTTGCCCCTGATGTGAAACAAGGTTAAGACAGATAAAACATGTTAAAAACTAAATATTGTGACAGCTAATAAAGGCAGCACAACTGTACTGCATATTCACATTCCAAACTTGATTACTAAGTATGCAACTATACTTTTACAGCAGCCATTTCTTCCTGGTTTTCAAAAAAGTGATCGCTATAACTGTTTTTTCCCGTTATCATATAAACTGGGTTTTCTCAAAACAGTTTCAATTTTCGAAAAAGCAGCTGTTACAACCGTTCCTCTTATTATATAAACTGTTTTTTTCTTCTTGACAGTTACGGGCCTTATGGAAATGGCTGCTACCATTATAACGAGTTATTTCCGTTATAACAGCTATTTTATCACACTGTGAATGGCAACAAAATCAGACAGTGGAAGCACAATTCTATCATTAATTCAATCAAGTAAGACGGAGACCAGCTACAACATGCAAGTCAAGTATGTATTGTACAGATTTTCAAAACTTAAATAATTGATGAAAAGAGTCGATACGATCTCTATTATTAAAATCATTCAGTATAATCAATATTGCTCTGTGATGCTTCAAAAATAAAAAAATACAAAAAAATGCCCTGTGATATGTGTACTTGTGTAGTTTAGGTGTGCAGAATATACATGTGCATAACAGATAATCATTTATAGAAAAGACTCACCCGAATACATCTGGTATATATGCCACAAATCACCTAGTAGAGAATTCAACTCCAGTATTGAAAAATAATTTAAAAAAATAACCAAGTGAGAAAAAAAAAATTAAGAAGGCCAGCAAAATCATACCTGAGATCATTTTTTTCTCCTTATCTTCAGAACATATACGATACCATTGGACTGAACACTCTGAAAGATCTGGAGCTGTTTCTGTGCGTGGAGTGATGCACAAATAGGAACCCAGAATTTCAGGGCCATCCAATTCATACAAGTAGCACTTGTTTCCTCAAGGCCCTTACTCATTGTGAGCTGAAAAGGATGATAACAGTTCAGAGATTAGTGACACTAGATCCTCCATATAAAGCCTCTTCTAAAAGCACTCAAATCCAGAAGCAAAACACAATAAAAATATTAGTTTGAACTGGTGAGATTCAAGAAACAAAAGACAATATAAGGACGAGGCTGTAATGAGCCTGTAGCACTGGCATTGAGCAAGAACCCATACCAAGGGCTCAACACCTCATTTGATCCTAAACCTAGATACAAAGTACTGCTACAATTTCAAGAGTGAGTACTAAGAAACCTCTAGACAATTAAAATCAGTTAGCTGAAAATATCAAGCTGCTTCTAAACAGACTAGAAATTCTGCCCTGCATCATTCAGACACCATGTACGCCTGCAATCACAAAGTATCTATTAAAAAAAAAAAAAATTTGAGGAACAAAGAGAAGGGAGAAGAAGAAAAATCTCCTTAAGAAGCTGATTAGAATATGTGGAGATCTCTGCAAGCTGGATTCTTAATTCTTGAAGTTCCATCTCCAGTGCCTATTTAAATTGAAACCCCAAAGATAATAAGACTATTTTAGGAAGCCTTTTTTTCAATTTACTCCTACCTAGGAGAAGTTAGGGACGAAAGTGAGAAACTAGAAACATGATCCAACTTTACTTTTACATGTAAAAGATACCCCTTAACTTTGTGATGTTACACAAAAAAAGTTAGTAAAAGAATGACATAGAATGGTGTGTATTATACTCTATGAGTTAGTCTTTTGTGGACTGGAGGGGAATTCGATCAAAAGAGTGGGGTTTTCAGTTATAATTTTCTGAGTTGACTGCAAGGTTAAGAATATCCAAATGCTAATATAGATGAATAGCATAAATAGATACTGAATTAAGTAAACTAAGACAAATTTGTTTATGGTCACCATGTAAAGAACACTTCGGACTGAAATGTGGTTGTAGATGCTCTTGCTATAGCCTTTCAGAATATTTCTGCATGAATTTCACAGCTAGGTAATTTGGTTCTTATTTATACCAAATATGAAATATGCTAATTTTCCCATATTTGCTTGTAGTATTTATTAGGAATCAGTTTCCAGCATCTTCGGAACTCTTTTTGTGACTTCTACTGAGGTGTATGGCCGTTTGGGTTTTGGCAATTAATCTATAATGCTGCCAGGTTTGGGCTCTCACTCCTATCGTAGTCTTGTGATACTATTAAATGAACAAATAAATAACCTTCGTGCAACAATAAACAAACCTTGCTGTGTTGATGCAGCATTTTAATTCTTCTAGCGTCTTGAATCTTCAGACCCCTAAAATCCAAACGTAAACGGATGTGAAGAACATGACAGATCCAACTTTTTTATATAAATATAAAGCAAGTAGAACACATCATTATAAATATAAGGTCCCTGACTAACAGACTCAGTAAAACAAAATATTCAAGTAACTGTAGCCTCTCTTTTTTATCATACAGTACTTTGAGCTTTGTTAAGAAAAATATAGTACAAAGCACGCAAATACTCCTATATTTTTTAAAACACGACCATGTTTAAATAAACATAGTACTTCAAATCTTTGTTAGCCGACATAGCTAAATAAACATCAATATTTGGCTAGAACTGCCAATATTTTAAATAAAACACCTGCATAAACTGTTTACCATCATAAGAAATCATTGATATATTTAGTGCTTAAATTGAAGCAGTTATCTGCACCTAACTTTCGATTAGATCTTTAAAAGGGTACTACCGTGCCAGTAACCGGTATGTTTCTGCCGTTATTCTAGAACTAAGACAAGATGTGAAAACAAGGAAATCTGCTTAACCTCAAGACGGTTTTATATGTAAGTTCTCTTACGCCATCCAAAGGAAGCCTGATCTGAATTAACAAACAATTTTTAGACATTACATAGTGGGGAACCGATTTTAAAAAATGACGGAAAGGCATGAACCATGCCGTGTACCAACATGCACTACTCTCAAAGCAAGACGTTAAGAGTTTCCCCCTACTTGAGATATGTAAGACAGTTCTTGAACTTGAATCTACATTCTACAGTCACGACCAATCCTCATCTATTGAAATCTAGAGACTCGGGGCTATTAAGGAAAACCCTTCATCCAAAACAATCAACAACTGCATAGGAGTTGGTTATAAAATAAAATAAACTTATGAGAAGGACACATATCTGTACAACTGCACCATGATAAAACTAATGAAATATAGCAAACAAAATCAAGTTAATTAGCAATATCTAAATCTGGAAGACCTCTATGACAGGAGAAAAGCATGAAACCTAACATACTTGACGTGTAAAGTGCTGCAGTTAGCTCTAGTACTTAAAAGAATTTTCCTTTCGCAGACAACTGAACCAAACAATTCAGAAAAGAAGGAAAAATTAAACTCCCCAGAAAAATAAGGGATAGAACTATAAAATGCGAAGTCATACTAACCAAATTGTCAGATGTCATAGGAATTCTCTGTTGCTCCTGAAATGCCTCTTCAACTCTCTGCACTGCAGCTTTAGCAATCTCAATCTCATGACGAGCAAAGGTTTTTTCTCGTCAACGAGTCTTTTAGTATCTTCTGTAGCCTGCAGAATATCGCAAAATTTCCGTAAATAAAAGACTAACTAATCATAAGTAAACTAAATGTTCAACGATGCTGCTCTAAATAGTTGACCAGCTAGTCAAAGGTACTCCACAGGAGTAATAACCAATAAAATCAAATGCATTCTCATATGAGGCAGAAGAGAAACACCACAAATTAAACTTGGCAGTTAAATTAGTAGGGAACAATGTCCAAATTTCAAAAAAGGCATAAAGAAAAAGAAATAAATAAATAAAAAGAACAAAAAAAAGTATATTGGAAAGTCCATCTAGATCAAGGACCTGGTAGTCCTCAATCAAGGACATTAGACGTGGACCGCTGGACAGAAACCATATAAACCATTACGGAATTATGTCTACAATTTTGCAGGTTCTGAAACTAGAAATTTAACGATGGAGAAAGGGCATGCATTTACAATATTAGCAGTTGTTCAGAAATCTGTCAATACTTGATCGAAGTATCAGGAATAACAATGGGCCTCACCACATTACCTGCTTGAGAAAATCTGCTTGTATTTTCACATGCTCCTTTTCTTGAGAGAACTCTCCTTCACTTTGTGCCAACTTGACAGATAAATCTGCCACCTAAAATAAGTAAACAAAACTATGATATTTCACTAACAAATACCGTCTAGGGAGAGTGAAAAAATGTAACACGATTGTGCAGAGAAATGCAAAAAAAAAAAACTAAAACTAAAACAACCCCATATAAATAGCTTCCTCAACATCATCTTTAGTTCGATCAGTTACACGGACTTGCAAGGATCCAAGTGCAGCGTTTAGCTTCTCCAAAAGAACATGTCTTTCCAATGCAACTAATTCTCTAAGTTTAGCCAAAATTACAAACCATGAAATAAATAAATCCATAGAAGTTTGTAATTGATTTCGAAATAGTTTTGTGTTACCTCATCAGATTTTCCAACAGCCTCAGCATCAGCAAAGCCTTTCTCGAATTTATCCGCAAGGTCTCGAACTGATACACGATGTTCCCGCCTAAAGAGAGCAGGTCCTTTCTTCATTGTTTCCACTTAGAATTTCAAGTCATCAACTCTAATTAAACCCAAACTTTCTCGCTTTAAAAAAAAAAGTTTTAGTTATTAAATCCAAGATTTGAATCAAATTGGAAGTTCTGTAGCCAACAAAATACCGAATTAAGCCCTAAAAATGATATTCGTGAGAAGACCTTATCTCAGAGCAAAACTCATTAGAGAAGAAGAAGAAGAAAGAAAGAAAGAAAAAGAAAGCGGCAGAAATGGGCGGTGGAAGTAGTGTAAGGGTACGCGACTACGCGGTTAGGGCAACTGCAGTGGGCGAGGGGACCAAAGAGTAAAGATTAAATTTACTTTTCTCTTGCCCAATTTCAACCGCAACGGACGATCGTATTTGGTTTTGAGGCGATTATATATACAGTACCAGAGCAGTTTTTCTCTCAAAATCATATATAGTCACACGGTCTCCTAAAATGACGTTAACCCAAAACGCTTCGTTAAGAAAGCGTTTCGAAACACGGACGTTTGGTTAGAATAGCGTTTGATGAGACGCTTGGGCAGAGAAGCGCATGAAGTAACGCTGGTCTGCCAAACGCAAGCTAGAGGAGCGTCTCAACCAGACGTCCACTTAGGAAAACGTTGTAAATCCAACGTCCATTTAGGAAAACGTCTAGCCCCGGCGCTCACCCAAGACGACGCAACGCTGCTCCAGATGGACGCCCAGTTTACAAACGCTGCTCCAGATGGACGTCCCAATTGGACGCTCCTCCAGCTAGGCGTTGCAACAAAACGTCCCCCTACACGAGCGTTTTGTTACCGTTGTATTGTATAACGTTGTAAAATGTAACCGTTGAACGGCTATTAAATCTTTAATGTATATAAACGAGTTGTCGTAGTATGTTTCATCTCCACAACAATATTTCATAATTCAGTTAAAACAAATAAAGAAATTTCTAAGGTTTTCAAATTTTTGTTCATTCCAATTTGTTTGTAATCACTTTCATTAATGGGTCCAAAACCAAGAGGTCCAAATTTTATTGTTAATGAAGATATAACCATGTGTAGGATTCATTTATCAATATCTCAAGATTGTAGTGTTGGTACCGATCAATCAGAAGACGAATTATGGTCTCGCATCAAAACTGGAATGAAAGAAGCTATACCTTCAATGGCTGATCGGAGTTGGACATCTATTCAGAAACGCTTTCAGGGAATAAGTAAAGAGGTGGCTCTTTACTCTGCAAAGGAGGCAGAAGTGGAACGTGAACACCATACTGGATGGGGCCCATAAACAAAGGTATGTGAAGACTTAAATTTTATGCACTGCCTTTTTAAAGTTTTGAATTGTATATGATGCACTAACTATTTTTCTGAACAACAATAAACAGAGTGTAGAAGTAAGGAGGCTATTCAAGGAAGCTAATGGTGGGAAACCATTTAAGCATGAAGAGTGCTACGCAATTATGTTAGAAAACATCAAATATTCAAGACGATCAACACAAGTTTTCGATTCATCACAAGCCGAAGAAGATTCGGGTACCGATGACGATACTCGAAATAGACCTTCGCCAAGCCAAGGCCAATGGAGTGGATACGAAGAAATAGGAGATATACCTAACACGTATCCCCGTCCAATGGGAAAAAAAGAGGCTAAACGTTTGAAGCTAACAGGGAAAGCAAAATCCAGTGCCCAAGCCGATGCCTTGGACACAATTATTAACAACCAAAAAAACTTCAACAACAGTTATATGGAAAATGCTAAAAGGAAGAATGATCAGAGAGAAGCCGAGTTTGCAGCAAAAGAGGAGTATCGTATTATGATGACGGACGTCTCCTATTTGGATGCCGCAACCAAAGAGTGGATTGAAATTAGGGAGCAAGAAATTTTACAGAAAAGAAAAGAATCTCGTCTTGGTTACACCGTATAAAACTTCGAGTGTAATTTTTCCGACCATTAATGAAAATTCTAACTTTTGAGTCATGAAATTGATTGTCACTTAGAGCAACTATAACATAACATAACTTTACATTAAGATATCTCATTTTCACATGAGTAGCGGTTGCACTTAGCACGTGCAAGATGCTTGTTGTAAGTTGACAAGGCAATGCAAGGAATTGACAATACCTAGACCATATTTCAATTTAAAAATCAGTTTTCAACATTGTCAGAGATATTATAAAAAGTAAGTTGACAAGGCAATGACAAGAATTAAACTAAACATTCATATTAAGATTAAAAGTAATACAAAGGTTCAACACTCACGTGCAACATGCCTTTAAACCACTAAGTGCCCCTAGTGGCCGAGTGGTGTCTCGGGAGGGTTTACAAGAGATATACCCACAAAACCTAGCCGCATGGTTTACGAATTTTTCATACTTCACCGAAATCCGACCATAAATGTTCGATCAAGTCATTTCGTAATCGAATATGTGTTTCTTTGCTATGTACTGCAACTCGGCATTGGTGAGTTGACATCCTCGACATTTCTGCAGTTTGTTGACGGTATATATTAACCGGTGCGTGGTAGCGCCCTTGATCATATTCATGTGGCCAATCACCGGGTTGACGTTCATCATCCACAATCATATTATGGAGAATAATAATCGTTTTCATTATATATGCTAGTGCGTCCATATTCCACATTCTAGATGGTTGTTTAACGATTGCAAATTGGTTTTGCAGTACCCCAAATCCTCGCTCCACATCTTTTCGGCAGCCCTCTTGCATAGTTGAGAATTTGCGTTTCTTTGCCGAATCTGGATGTTTGATCGACATAATAATGGTTGCTATCTCTGGGTATATCCCATCACTGAGATAGTACCCCATATCATATTGGTTCCCATTAACCTCGAAGTTCACATGTGGTGTTTTCCCTCTGATTAGGTTCTTAAAAATATAAGAACGGTTCATTACATTTATATCGTTGTTGGAACCAGGCATACCAAAAAAAACATGCCAAAACCAAAGATCTTGTGAAACCACTGCCTCCAATATAATACTTTCATCATCTTTGTAGGCAGTATAGGCACCAGATTCGGCTGATGGACATCTATCCCATTTCCAATGCATACAATCCACACTGCCTAGCATCCCAGGAAATCCCCTAGCTTTATTCTGGTCAAGCAACAGTTCTACATCCGCAGGAGTTGGGTTGCGCAAATACCATTCCTCATATAAATGTAGTATCGTCAAACAAAACCGTCGTGTTGCCTCAAGAACCGTGGTTTCTCCGATGTGTAAGTACTCATCTATTGCATCCGCCGCAGATCCATAAGCCAGCATATGAATTGCAGCCGTAATTTTCACGTGTGGGGTTAATCCTAGGCGCCCGGCCGCATCCCTTTTTGAACGAAATAAGGATTAACTGCTACTATATCCCTCAAGATACGGTTGAACAATTGTCTTCTCATTCGAAATATTCTACGAAAAACATAGGGAGGAAAAGTCGGGTTTCTTGAAAAGTAATCTGTCCATAGTTGTCTAGCTTCATCCTCACGCTTTCTTTGTGTTTCGATCCGAGTACGTGGCCAGTCAATGTATGAAGCGACCAATCCTAAATTTAGTGCTTGGTCATTTTGGTTAATCGAAAATGCTTCTTCATCTGATGAGGAAGTGGTGTTATTACTATCATCATTAGATGTCGAAGATAGGGTTAACTGATTAGGAGGAATATAAGAAGAGGAATTAGAAGCAGCATAAAACATGTTGCAGTTTTGATAACCTGCCATTGAAAGGGGAAGGAAGTATGTTTTTGGGAGGTTGCTAGTTTTGTGGTGTTTAGATGTTCTGGGTTGGTTTATAGTTGTTGATGTGGTTTCAATGGAGAATGATGTGTTCTTTTTATAGTTATGTTTAATATAACAACAAAAAAATAAACCCAACAAACTTAGACAAGAGCTATAAAGAAGAAACAGACAAATAATTTCGAATGAGAAAA
>JAJJMC010033691.1:476909-506364 GCA_023531435.1 Papaver californicum | reverse complement strand
CAGACAAATAATTTCGAATGAGAAAATCAAGAGATAAGAAGTTTCAGTTGATTAGACAATACAACACAGAGATAAGGGTCAAATTAAAGCAATTTGACAAGAGCTGTAAAGAAAAAACAGACAAATAATTTCGATTGAGAAAATCAAGAGATAAGAAGTTTCAGTTGCTTTATCCGATACAACTCATACACAAGGGCTAAAAACAAGAAACTGAAAATTACCTATAAAGCAAAAAATACAGAGCTAAGAAGTGTCGGTGGAGGAGAAAATACATGCAGTAAAATCCAAATTAAAACAAAGCCAAAAATACTAAAGATAAGAAAACGACAAATTTAGTAAAAACAAAACGGTGACATATGCATGACATAGCTAAACCCTAATTTTGTTTTTCTCTATTTATTCTTCTTTTGTTTTTGTTCATCACTTCATGAATTTAACTCCAACCATGTCAACATTTCATTCATCTGAAGACTTGGCTATAACCAAATCCTGGTATAACGAAACCTTACGTCAAGATGTTATAGTCGGAATTGTTGATCCAGAAACCTTATGGGGGAGGATCCACACCCAATATGGTTGAAAAAAGCATGAAGTTTTCCTAATTATAGCGCCTAAATCGTCATAAACGGAAGTACACGTTATGCTTGAAAATCATTTTATTAAATAAAAAAAAACATACATTAAAGGGAATGAAATACATCTTTTGATAAAGAAAGAAACCACACTCCTGATATAGAATAATCATGCCATAAGTTAACATATAAGTGAAACCTTAAGGCTTGGCTTGTCGGACGACGTGCACGGAGTTCTTCACTACTGGGTAGAAAAATCAACACAAAAGGATTGAATTCTTCCATTACCCTTAAGATCTCGAAATGAGGTTTGTACCGGAAATCATGTCGTTTCCATCTAGTCCATTCCTCCAGTGATTTGTCAACAACTTCATCATCAGTTTCATTCCTAAGACGAAATTGATTGACCTTAGCAGTTAAAGAAGAAAATTCTAGGACTTCCTTTGTTATTTCCACATATCGACAAAAAAGGCCTGCTCTGTTCCTGTTGTTGGGATTACCGGTTTCATTACAAAAGTTTGCATGTGTATGTTCCAACCATTACATGCTCATACAACCATTCATCCGACGTTCATGCCCCCTTGATGGATAATGCAATACTATGTTTCGACATATGGATAAATCTTCCTCTAGTGTAAAATTATCTGCATTTAACCGAAAATTTTCGTAACCCGCCATTAAATGAAAACCCAGAATTACAAATTTGATCTTAAATGTTACAGAGATGGATTTGGAATGAGAATGATACATATAAGCTAATGTATTTATAGGACTCCATATAAGGGTATTTGGCCGTTGTTCAACGGTAACATTCCATAACGGTAATATATAGGTTGGATCTTTTTATTAAAACCAAATCAAAGAGTCTGTACGGCCACAAAGAAAACACATAATTGAAAAAGAAAACAGATAAAGTCAAATGTATTTTGAATTTGTAAAACAATAAAGTCCAAAATATAGTATAAATTGGAATGACTACACAATAATGGAATAACACTATTCAGTAGTGTTTTAGTCCCCACGAGAAGAGCGAGGTGGCATAAACGGAGGCATACTTGACGAAGTTCCCCGACCCCCCGTGTTCCACATTTGCGTTGGGAGAGTTGCCGGAAAATTAACAACCCCTAAGTGTGGAGATTGAGAATGAGCACGGGCAAGTTGTAGGTGCAAATTAGTGTTTTCATTCTTATAATTGCGCAATTCCTCCATCCTTTCCCTCGACTGGGCCAAATGAAACTTAGGGAATTCTTCGGTAAAATCGGCATATTCTTAGGCAAAATTATAAGCTTCGGCCTTTAAATGAAAAAAAAATGTCAGTTTCTCAAAGAAAATTTTTAAATATATATTTTCGTTTAAATTTTAAATATACTTACATATGTCCAATTATCTTGAGGCGGAATGGAAACATGTTCAGCGGGTTGGTCGAGGGTTTCTGTAACAAGCCCCCCCAAACAGTCGTATGTTTCCACCTCCCAGTTGACTTGGGTGCAAAATTTGTTGGAGTTAGTAACATGTCGCCAGTACTCCAAATAGCAATCATACGTAACCCGATCTTGGAGGTAGTCATTTATTGGTAGGCCACTCGATTCCCTCATCTTGGTAGCCTCGGCATCAGTGATATTGCTCACACAGCTTGGGGGGTTGCGCGGAATTCTCCATCCACCATAGATTTGGTGCCATAACCGGTCTCCAAGGTACACGTTATGCTGTAAAATTTAATTTTTATCAGCCATGTACCAGATAAATTAAAAAGAATATTAATAAATATGACTATTTGAACTAGAAAGTGTCAACTCACAGTGCCAACCCAAGTAAATACGGTGCGGGTATTTGATACCGCCATAGCTATCCGGATAGTCTCGTTAATATGGCGTGCCGCAATTTCAACCCACGGTCTCCATGTCACAACATCCATTGTCAATTCATTCAAAAGTTTCCTTGCACCCTTAATATCATTACTCTTCCTTCGCGTACTCTTCCTCCGCGAACATGTTGGCCAAGGACATTCGCTCTCATCAGGGATGTTGTGAGGTCGAAGTATGCCCAGATATTCGTACCCCCAAAACTTGAATTTGATTAAAACAAACAAAGTTAATAATTTACCCCGAAATACCTAGTTATATGAAATTTCAACGAAATAAAATTACCTCCAATATTTGACAAGACCCGGTTAGTGACTTTTGACCCCTCCCCACTGCACCAAGTGCAGAATAAAGTCTTGACATACCAGAACTACCCCAGTCAAAAGTTCCAACTTTATTTGTATCCTCAAAAGCAGGTAACCATCCAGCATCGATGTAGTTCTTAGCATTGGAAAAAAAGAACTGTCCCAGAACATACATCCAAAATGCTCGCGCCACTCTCTCAGCAAGTACATTATCCTGTTGCGCCTGAAGCAACTTTGCCTCTGTAAAGTATGTGCCCAAAACGGCCACAGTAATGGCATCTGAAATCCACTGCGCCGGGATACCTTCTCTCCGACAAACTTCGGAGTCTTTTAAATCTGGAAAAATATGGTCACGAATATGTTGAAAGGTATACTTATCCGGGTCATATGGAGGCGCCTCGCCAATACCAATACTGATTCCGGTCAACATCACCCAGTCTACAGGTGTAAAACCCATTTCACCAAATGAGAAGTGAAAGGTGTTCGTCGTGTCCCAGAAACGCTCGACGGTATAATCAATCAACGCATGTGACGAGTCACCAACATCCATTGACAAAAACTGGTCCCATCCTGCCCTTTCAATAATAAATTTTGCTCTTTCGCAGCTTTTGGTTATAGCTTTATAGGCTTGTATGACCGATTTCAGAGACCCACGATGCATATATTTGGTTTTTGGGTCTGCTCTCGAACTCATATTGCTGGAAGCGTGACCTTCATCATCTTCCACCATACTGTAATTTGTTAAACCAATATCATCATTCACTCCTTCGGCAGTGCTGCCATCTGGTACATCCTGCGTTGTTCGGGCTTTCTTGTTCTTTTTTTTCCGACCAACGAATCGGGAAGCGGCATTTCTCAACATCTATACAAAATCAATTTTTTTCAAACACAATTAACCAAATATATAACTCCACATTTCTCCATAAATCAACAACAATACATATTACAGTTCAAACAAAGCTATAGACACACAATACATATTACAGAGACATACTTAGCAATTGGCATAAAACACACAAATTTCACATTCGGATGGATAAGTTTACCAATTTCAGAATATCAAAGAATTTCAAGACGACTCAATGTCTGAAATGTATCTAGAAAATTAGATGTTCGGGCAATAATCAGGCTGCGCTATATAGTGTACTGTTCATCTCAATGAGTGAAACACTGTATGTGTTCGAATCAGGAATTACTCAAGTAGATAATAATGATGAAAATGTTAATCAAAACTGGATATAGTGCAAAAAGATGATTGTTTTAAGTAATTTGTAAAAATCATAAACCCTCGAATGATCTCCTTTTGCCATAGATAGGTATAAATTCGGTGCAATAATAAAGAGGTTGTCATACATAACATCTTAACTTCCCTGATAAGAGAAAGATTGTTTAACTTGTCACGGCACAATGATGTTCTCATTTTCAGCTCAAAAGTAATTTTAATCATGTAAATGTTAGTCTCTGCTATTTTATGTAGAGCCGCTTAGGCGAAACCCTAAATGTGCATTTAAACAACGAATAAAAGCTAAAACAATGAATAAAAAGACTGAGATAAAGAAATTATTATCGTGTTTAGACCAGATTTTAACCAAAATCTTCTTCACAGTTCCATTCCTTTAGCCGCCGTCTGTTGAGTAGAGGAGCATTTTTGAAATGTTAGAAGCGAAGCAAATGGGAGAGCGTTTATATAGAGAAGGAAAGCATAACCGTGCAGGGACGCTCACCTAGAATGCGCTGGACGCTTACTAGGAATCACGGACGCTCCTCTAGAAGGACGTCTCTAGCATAAACGCTCTCCCATTTGGACGTCTACTGGGCGCTCTTTCTAGTGGGCGTCCGTGAAACGCTTCTGTGGGTGGACGTTCTGTGAATGGGCGCTATTTTAGAAGGGCTTCTGGCATTGAGGCGTTTACTAGGAAGAGCCTTTATCACTAAACGTCCACGCAGTACAACGCACAATTTGTAGACGTTCATCCAATACAACGCTGGTACAATAGACGCTTATCAGTGTCGACGTTAAACATACGTCCACCCACAGTAGCGTAACAACATGCAAATGCTCATGTATAGTTGCGTCTGCTTCCAGAATATAAAACGCTCACATGAAGGGGCGTCCGACAAGATACGTCTCCATAGAGGAACGTCCGTGTCAACTCACGTTCTTCTACAATAGCTTTTACAACAGACGTCATTTTAGTTGGACGTGCGATCATATTTATTCCAGAAACCGTTGTAGAAAAAAAAGAAAAAAAACCAAATATTTTTAGTATTTACTCTTTGGTATAGTCGCGTTGTTGGAGTTGCCCTTAGCATACAATAGTCGTAGGATGGTCATCTTAAAAATTGAATATACTAATTATGTGATGTACGGGGAGATTTTTTTATTTTTTATCAAAAAGGGAATTACCAATAACCCCCTTATTTTAATTTTGGTGTATAGTTAGTCCTACCCGTCAACAACCTTAATACTCACTACTATCACTCACTCCAGAATAAAACTAATACCGGTGGAGTTTACCCTTTCTCCCATTGGCTGGTGAGCATAACCTTGAATTTTCATTGATTTTGGAGGGAAACTATTTCTGTATGCTGGATAAAATTTGGTGTTGTATTGTGCGTTGATGTGATAACGAGAGGTGTAAATTGGATGGATGGTTGATACATATCTGACGGACGATCCTAATCATTTGTTATGTCTGGCCTCTGGATGGTCTAGATGTGGTTTTAGACGGCTGAGAATTTATTTCGTATTCTTACATCTGGTTTACACATTTTTTGAAAATCTATTACCGTCGAGTTTTTGGATTCACTCGAATCGTCGATATTGTTCTTTCCATTTGTAGACGATAAAAATATAATATTTTCATAAAAAATATAATATAAAATAATGAATAAGTTTCGAGAATAATTTTATTGATGTTGTTTAAAAAAATGTTTTTCATTCGTATACGCGTGGGATATATAATACTTCCTCTGTTTCTGGAAAAGTGTTACTATCACTTTTTCATTTTAACCTAAAAATAGGCCAATTTGAAAAAGTGATAGTAACTTTTTCCTGAAACGGAGGTAGTATTTTTTTGGACAAAAAATTTGTAATAATTAAAGAAGCCTCATATAGGGGCTTCCCATTCCAATAGAGGGGCTTCCCATGTGAAGACAAAATAGGGACACTAGGTATGAATTTCAAAAACCCCTTATCCATTATATTTTCATAATGGCTAAACTACCCCTGTTTAGTTAATATTAGTAAAACTACTTAGCTAATAGATTAGGCTAATAATAATTAATCTAAAATAATCTTATACTTAATCAAATCAAATCAATTTTTTCTTCTTTTTGATTTCGTGGGAAGAAAAAGTAGAAGAAATGAAAGAGATTTTTGTAGTTTTTTTAAAAACCCTAGATTTTGATTCACTCAACCAGAGTAGTCAGGTATACCTCTAACTTAAACTCTTGGTCTTTTTATGGCTCAAATTTGATGAAATTACGTAAAAAAGTATGATTTTTTTGTGATTCAGGGAACATTACGGTTGAGTTTTCTTGTCGAACCAAACCGTAGACAACATTTACGGTTAGGTGTTCATCCTAACCAAACCGTAACCGTACTTTCATGGCGGAAAACCAAATTGTAACAGTTTTACGGTTGGGTTTCAGCATCGTACCCAACCGTAACTAACAATTACGGTTAGGTGTTCATCCTAATCTAACCGTAACCGTATTTTCATGGCGCAACAATCAATCATAACAGTTTTACGGTTGGGTTTTAGCATAGGACCCAACCGTAACGCATTATGTGCATGGGCATTTTTTGCACCAGTTACGGTTGGGTTCGAATTTTGATTCCCAAACGTAAATGTGCCTGAAAATACACAATTAATATAAACATCAATTTCTCATTACTTAGAACACATTACAACCCATTAGACCATTAAAGTATTACATAGATAATTGAAATTACAACCAACAAAACCACATGCCATTACAAAAGTACTAATAAGTAGGTTTGCGAGTGAGCAAAAAGTCCTTTAGGATGTGGTAATAAGGTAGGTATAGAAAGGGCCATGTTTCCCATCTCCTCCATTCCTGAATAGATCTCTATAAAACCTCATCTTCGGTTTCACCCATAAGTCGTAGTTGACCAATAATACGAACTAATGCCATAAATCTTGGACTTGTCGGCATATAGTGCCATATCGACAAATCAACTTGACGTGATCACGGTTATAAGGGTTGTCAGTTTCAGAACAAAATTTTTCATAGATTGTTTGCCAATAACTCTGACTCATTATACCACCTTGCCTTTGTTCTTCTCCTCTTTTTGGATAACATAATACATAGTTGCGGCAAATACATAAATATTCATCCAAAGTAAAATCAGGATTTTGAACCCTAGGTTGAGCCATAATCTAGTATATTAGAGTAATAGTTTTGTTGGAGATGATTGTTGTAAAAGAAAGGTGCAATTTCTTTAAAAAAAAGATGGGTTTGATATGTACTCAACCATTCTCCTTTTCTTCCTTCATAAAAAAGATGTGTAACGGCTCTATTTTGAAAAATGGGTCATACAAGGTTCCAACGGCTTTATTTTCAAACCAAAAAGGGCTACAAAAATGAAACAAAAAATTCAAAAAACAACTTTACGGTTGGGTTCTTGAGTCCCAACCCAACCGTAAATGTTCCTGGACCCTTATTTTTTGTATTTCCTTTCACTCCAAATTTGGTTTTAAAAATCGAATTTTTAAACTTATTCATTCAATTTTACTAGATTTAAAGTAAATGGGGTCATTCAAACAAAAAAAAACGCAAAAAAACGCAAACACTATAATACTATTTTTGAGGGTTCAGGAATATTTACGGTTGGGTTTTGATTCAAAAACCCAACCGTAAAACTGTCATTCTTTAAGATTCTGGCTGGTCTACGGTTGAAACTTGTCAATCGAAACCAACCGTAACTATTGGAATTGTGATTCTAGCAGTTTTACGGTTGGCAAATGACATCCTAACCCAACCGTAAAGAATAACACAAAACAAGTTCAACTACATAGGAGAATTTACAGTTGGGAATTGACAATCGAACCCAACCGTAAAAAATCATAAAAAAAAAATTGAACTACCCAGGAGAATTTACGGTTGAGAATTGACAATCGAACCC
The DNA here is from genome assembly GCA_023531435.1 of Papaver californicum. Lineage (NCBI taxonomy): Eukaryota > Viridiplantae > Streptophyta > Magnoliopsida > Ranunculales > Papaveraceae > Papaver > Papaver californicum. Next base: position 498,473 of record JAJJMC010033691.1, on the reverse strand, counting down.
AACCGTAAATGATCTTCAAAACAAAAAATTTGAATTATCCAGGATAATTTACGGTTGGCAATTGTCAATCGAACCCAGGAATATTTACGGTTGGGTTTTGATTCAAAAACCAACCGTAACTTTAGGAAATATGGTTCTGGCTGTTTTACGGTTAGGTATGGAATTGCGGACCCAACCGTAAATAATCAGTTGTTTTGTTTTTTAAGTTGATTTCTCCTTTGCTTGGTTTCCAACTTGAAATTTTTGTAAATAAAACATGAAATTTAGCTAGACCAATTTAAGATAAAAACTTTCTCATACATTCTAACTAAATTTAGATACGAATATTGTCGCAAGAAGTTATAATCCACCCACAAAAAAAAACCCTAAGTTTGACGCAATTTTTAGAATCAACGTAGAGTTAAGGAGAATGAGGAGGGGTATGTCGATCACCATGACGAACTCTTTTTTTGCTCGTGCTACAACGAGTACGAGGACCAGCACGACCGCCACGAATGCGAGCACCAACACGACCGCCACGAGTACGAGCACCACCTTGCACATCATCGGCTTCATCATGCGTGTCTTCATCACTAGGTTGTGGCTCTCTTTGGCTAGTATTCACACCTCTTGTATTGGATTTACTCTTCTTTAAGCTTCGCACTGTCTCATCTTCGTTTGATTCGTGAAGCTTCCTCATTTTGTGTCGCAGGTTCTTTTGTTGCTCAACCGTCATCACAGCACCTCTACTTATGCATGGAGTCATAGACTCTGCTAATGCAAGTGCTTTCTTTTCTATTCACATATGAAAACAAATATTGGTTTAGTCTTTAGTAATAAATCTTAAAAACATTAATAACATAACCTTTGTTGTTTCCTTGACCCCTTTGAAGTATTCTCATAGATTCCGAATCAATATTAATCACATTTGGATGACCAAAATGGCGATACCAATCCAAGTAATCTTCTACGGCCTCTTTTGTGCCCGGAGATGGATTTACCTCCTCCCTTTGGATTTGGTATTCCGGTTTATGGCGGTTGTTCCAAACCGCGAACGAAGGCGTTGGGATGTAGTTGAGCACGATGCTTGGGCCTTCGATCATGGAGCCATTCACACACAATTTAAAGGCTTCGATTGTTACCTTGGTTTGGACATAGCCATATTGGCGGAGAGTTCGACGAGGGTTGTAGATCACGAACCCAAACGAATGGTTCAAAGGCCCGTTGTAGCCTGCCACGTCCGAAAATTGACGTAAATCTTCTACTACTCCATCATAAACTATGTCAATCTTCACATAAGGATCAAACACCACATTTTCAACGGGGAAAGCATCAATTTCACTTCTCTTCTTTGCTATTGTACTTCTTTACGCTTTGACTAAGTACCGGTGAATACGAATTTATTTCCTGTAGGTCCAGTAAAATCACCGCTCTACTCCGTCTTAGGAGCCAGGCTCGGAAAGTGATCATAGACCCATGCCTATGAAGATAAAAAATGTTAATATAAGATAATGCGTAAAAAAATTTGAAGTTAAACATTGAAATTTCCAACAATAAATTACCTGAAGAAGACCAGTATTCCCGGCAATCTCAGTACCTCTAACCCTCAAAGCTTTTCTAAGGTTGGAAAGTAGGTAAGCAAGGGTGGCAGTTCCCCATGAATACTCATCCGTCTTCTGGAGATCCTTCAACCACTGTAGAAAGTGAACGTTTACCCTATTTCCTGAGTTGTCAGCGAAGAAGATGGTACCAAGCATATATAGCAGATACGCCCTGGCTGTACGCATAGCTCTAGTTTCATCTATGACGACTCCATCCTTTTCAAATTGCAGGGTTCCTCCAAACTTCTCCCTCAGACTACGCAACAAGATCTTCTTGGTCATACCTAAACCTTTCTTCGGAACTTCACCCGATTTATCTCCAGCAGCCAGTTTAAACTCTAACTCGGGTTTTGTCTTCTCACATCCAAGTGTGTCTTTAACAAGGACATAGAGATCACTCCAAGACATGTTGTTGTCAAAATCTTCATACACGACTTTTCCTTCAACTTGTAAGTCAAGAATTGACTTGACATCATTCGGCGTTATTGTCATCTCGCCGAATGGGAGATGAAATGTATCGGTTTCAGGCCAATAATGTTCCCTGAAGGTTGTGCAGGTAACACTGTCATATTCCAACATAGAATTGGTAATTCCGGGAGCTAACCCTGTACCATTTACGAGAACACGGACGACTTTACATTCTTCATCTAACAGCCAATGTTGAGCCCTTTGACGAACCAATTTCTTCACGGCTTGTGTATGATCTTACAAAAAATAAAAATAATCTTTTTTAATCAAAATCGTACCAACAAGTTATAACTTGAAGTTAAACAAACGAAAATTTAACAAAACAAGAGAAGTTTTTAGATTAATACCCTAGTCTCAACAACTTTGGCAGCCCATGAATGCGGATAACCAAATAATATTGCAAACCTGTCTGGGGCATCACCCAAAAGTCTTCCATTCTTCTTCTTAGGCAACAACACGTCTTTGCCTTTGGGAATATGCTTGCCTTTCAGTGATGGTTTCTTCCTTGGCTTTTTTTCCTTCACTTGAGGTTGAGTAGAAACAACAACAATTTCTTTACCTTTGCCTTGATCGACAAATTGTTCTCCGTCCATCTCTTCTTCATCACATTGTTCCTCTTGTGTTGGTTCTCTAATCACAAGCGCACCTCCACTCATCACCTGTAGATCTTCGAAGTCTTGGAAAACATTATCTTCCTCTTGAGGTAGTACTTCTTGAGTAGAGCTACCACCCCTACCTCAAAAATTTTCTTCTTCTTATCGTTCTTTCTCAAGCCTCTATTATCTACCTCTATATGAACTTCGTGGCGAGGGTTTGAAGTGTGATCAATTGGTGTTAAATTATTACCCCTCTTGTTCTTGGGTTTTGCTTTATCCTTATTCCTACAACATATAATCAATACAAGTTAGATAATTTCCAAACAGTTCAACACAAACAATCAATCAAAAATTTGTAAAATTCATAAATCTTTACGGTTGGGTTACACATATCGAACCCAACCGTAAATAATCAACAAAAAGAAGTTCAACTACACAGGAGAATTTACGGTTGGGAATTGACAATCCGACCCAACCGTAAATAATCATCAAGAAAAAAATTGAACTAACCAGGAGAATTTACGGTTGGGAATTGACAATCGAAACCAACCGTAAATAATCTTCAAAACAAAAAGTTTGAACTATCCAGGATAATTTACGGTTGACAATTATAATCGAACCCAACCGTAAGTACAAATTTTTCTTTGAGTGTAAAATAGTTTACAGTTGGGTTCAGAATTGAACCCAACCGTAAAATATCATCTTCATCTCCTTCCTTCTGATTTACAGTTGGGTATTTAAATAACCTGAACGTAAAATTTAAAAGAAACAGTTACGGTTGGGTTCCCAACCGTAAGTTCTTAAGAACATATATTTACGGTTAGGATTCCGATCGAACCCAACCGTAAATGTTTCTGGAAACCTAATTTTTGGACTTGAAATCAATCGTTCTAACACATTACAATCATAAAATGGAGAAAAATAGCATGGGTTCTTGTAGAATCATACCTCATATACACCATCGGTTGTGGTTGGGGAGTTTGATCGCCTTTAGCGCCGATTTCTTCTTCAATTTCTTGATGAGTTGGGTTTTCTTCGTTTGATTGTTTTGGATTCAAATCACTGCTACCTTCTGTACCTTTAGTAGATTTTGTCATCTTGATGAGTTAGGTTTTCTTCGTTTGATCGGCGATTATAAATTTTCGAATCGACGATTAATCGAAGACGATGAATTTTAATGGAGAAGAAAGGTGAAATGGAGAAGGAATAGAAACCGATTGATGGAGAAGAATGTCTACGGTTAGGTTTTAATGAATTGAAGAGGGTAAATTGGATTTTTTATGAAGACAAAAGTAATATGGACATTTACTATTGGTATAGGATATCCTATATCCAAAATTTGGATTAGCCTTTAACCATGGGAAGCCCTGTATAAGCGAGGATACCCAAAAATATTCTGGCTATCCAAAATTATACAATTGCTTCAAAAAGAAAAATTGGTGTCGGATTCCTTGCCTGATGAAAATTTTTAGTGAAGATCTCTTTTTTGGATCCAAAATAAGGTAAACTTTTACTCTGTCCCATCTAATTCTTCCTATTCTGCGTTTTTTTTTCTTTCTCAACCAAATGCGATATGCATATAAATCTAACCAATATAAATCAATTTGATTGTTTTTGTTGAGGTTTCATTCACAGATTTTTCCAGGAACAATTGGAAGTAATTAGGGTTTTTGTTTTGCTACAGGTGAGGTTTTTTAACAATACCATGCATTATTAGGGTTTTAATGATTATTTCGAGTACTGGTAGGCACCTCTTTATTACGTAGTAAACCCCTTAAAGCATAGGTTTTGGATTTTTTTTTAAACATGTTTTGGATTTTTTTTAAAACATGTTTTAGATTTTTGCATTGGAAGTTGATTATGCTCTATGGTAAATTTCTCTTTCTGTAGTTTTGGGTTCTTGAACTATTTTTGATTTATCTCACTGCGTTTGGATTTTGCAGGCGAGGTTAGTCTATGTGAAGTGTGAACCAAATAGCACGGTTCGTTCCTTAGATCTGTTATGTTTTGATTTTGTTGTTTTTTCATAATTTTTACTGCACGTCTTTTTTTTTTTTTTATTAGATTGGATGTATAGAGTCAAAGATGATCTTTAAGGGTGTTCATGTTTCTGATCCATGGCTTCAAAGTCAATTCACTTAGGTCGAGGTACGAGGTCTCAACTACAGAGTATGTATTTTGTTTCAGATCTTATATCAAAATCAATTTTTTATTTTATTGGTTATTCAACTGTTTGTATTCTGTTTCCATCTGTTGTTGAATTGTGTTTTAGTTTATTTCATCGAAGGAATATCGGGGAAAGTTATGCTGGGAGAATTGCCTACGTACTGTGATGGCAAGGTTAAAGGCTTTCATCTTGATGATCTAAGAAAAGCCCCTTTTATTTGAGGTAATGCTTTTGATAGATGAATTGTTGATAACTGTATCATTTACTCTCATATTGTTGTTTTATATGTTAGTTGTTGGTGGGAATGAGTGTTACTATACTGTATTTGTTCTAGCACTTAGATTTCTTTCTTTCTTTTGGCAGCTAATGCAGTGGGTGTCCGAAACTCATGCTGCTTTTCTTCTATTAGCCAATTATTATGACCTTCATCATTTACATGGTAAGGATGTTGGATGCTTATTAAAGGTGGTGTATTCATCCTTTTGAGTTCTTTTCTAGAATGGATCTCATAAATTAACGGTTGAGTTATTGTTCCTTAACAGTTTGAATGTGACATATCAGTCAAGACCATAGTGAACCAAACTACATTTTCTTCAAACACTTGACAGGCAAGCTTGATCTTGCTACACTTAAAATGCATATCAATCAAACTAGATTGTGGTAAAACAGAACTACTGACATATTTAGGGTATCCAGAACGATGTGTTTCATGTTTTTGATTTTGAATTTCGGTCAGAAGTTAATGTCTGTTTTGTGTTCTTTGTATTCTAGGCCAGGATTCAGTTTTAATGTGTGTATCATGAGTTCCATTGAAGGCTGAGTAGAATCAACGAGGATGTTCATGATCTAAAGTAACTCTCTTCTATCTCTTCTTCTTTTATTTTAATGATTTTCTGTAGTTTGTGAATGAGTATTTCTAATTTTATGTAGTTTTGAGTTCTTAATCTGATGTGCGATGTGTTCAGTGTACTTCTCTTGCAGGTATTGGGTTGTTCATGAGTTTCGTTAACTAATTTTCAAAGGTGGGAAGGTCCTTTGAATCAGTTAGCAACAAAAAATAACAGTTGACTACCAAAACCATATGGGGTAAGCCTCCTTTCATATTCTGTTTTTGTTTCAAGTTAACGTAGTCTGATGACCAATTTGGTTGTGTATTTTACTTAATTCATATGCAACAACTTTTGCAGGTAGTTTTACAAGATTATCATAATGTAACGTCTTCGTGCAAAGATTTGAGGAGGAGATTGAAAAAGATATATCCTCTCCTACATATAAATCTCTGACCACAGAGATGGACAGGAGCATCAATCGGATGCTCATACTGATCGAAGAAGAAGGAGATTATTTTGCAAAGAAGGCTGAAATGTATTATCAGGAAAGACCTGAATTGATCGCACAAGTTGAGGAGTTCTATCACATGTATCGCTAATTAGCAGAGCGATACGATAACCTGACCGGGAAATTGCCAAAGAGCATCCCGGCTGATCAGCTCCAAACTCAGAGTTCAGGTGTCTCCGATGCTCGGTCTGAATCTGGACCCCCTGTGCCCCCCTCCTAAGGTGTTCACGAAACTGTTATGTTTTTGGTTTTGAAACTATTCAATTGCTAAACCTAGACAATATTTGTTTGCGACATATCATTATTTGAAGATGAATTTAGCTAGAACTGAGCGTGTTTGTGCATGTTACTTTTTTGTGAATTGTTGTATTAAATAATATCCACAATTACCTTTTTATATATCTTTGGGTCTCTAATCTTGAATTACAATTGACCCTTTCCTGAGTAAATGTACTGTACTTTGCATTTTCTTTCTAATCTGTAAGTATATACTAGGCATTTAATGTTATTTTTATGCCGTTCTTTAACATAATTTACCTGGAAAATTTGTTTGTTGTTTCTACTTTAACGAACATATGTTTCTTTTGCAGGAATTGGTTTTAAGAGTGTGTTTCTGATCACTGCTCAACCTTACATCTATAGTAATGGATATCAGATAATGTTCAGTCCAGAATTGTGCAATATAATTACAATGTCCCCGGCCGCCAACTTACATAACAAGCATTGTACATGGAGGTCAGCACAGTGCAACAGTAACAGGTAAACACTTGATTGTTATTTAAGTTTTACTTCTTGCAAAGCATAATTCCCTTTATCTTTAGTTTATCTAGGTAGTGGGAGGAGAATTCCACCTCATTTTCGTGTGTGTTCTTGACAAAGCTTGATGTATGTTTCAGGCTAAATGCTTAAGAAATAGCATATCCAGGTTAAAGTCCTGCTGTGAGACTTTAGAGTGACTGGTGGGTGAATGAAAGGAGGTTAATGGATAAGTACCCAAGATTGCATAGGCTGAGTTCAGCTAGAGATGGGTGTGTCAGTGACATGATGATGAAGAATCAGTGGATGTTTTCTTTCATGATAACTTTAGAGCCTGCTGAAATTATAGATTTGCTCAAACTACGTCACAACGTTCGGAATACTGTGTTGCATCCAGGTTTGGAAGAGTCGTTGAATGATGCAACGTTCTCTACTGGTAAGTTATACCATGCTTTGATGCTCGATCAACCGCATCAAGAAGTGGACAGAACTGGTGGTTTTAGTAAATGGGCCTGGAAGCAACGGTTACCTCCTAAAATGTCCTTTCTAATTTGGAGTATTCTTCATATTTTGGACTATTCTTCATAATTCGCTTCTTATACATTCTATGTTATTGCATAGAGGTGTACCTATTGCTGCCAACATGTGCTTACTGTGTAACAGCTTTGAAGAATATGGTGTTCATATGTTGTTACATTGTGAGCTAATGTGGAGATATGGACTTGCTTTATTTTCTCGCTGGGTATATATTGGGTGGCAGTTGATAACTTTGAGAGATTGTTCGGTGGCCGGGAGGTTATTATGCCTTTTTTAAAGCGGAAGACGTAAAAGCATTAGCATATTGATGCCTTATGCTATTATGTTGGAGCTACCGAAAGAATGCAACTTTGGGGTTCATGGTGGGTGATATAAAAGTAGCGAGGAACATACTTTGTTCATATCAGCAGAATGCTCTCATTTTTGGAGTTCAAAGGACGATATGTTCTATGGATATTTGGGGTCGCAAGTTCTTTTTAGTTGATCAGACATTCTTATGGTCTAATATTGGGACTGAATTTCTTAAGTGGTCTTTTCGGGATTGATTTTGTAATCGATAGGATCAGATCACCTTTAATGGGGGTGGATTTGATTTTGGGTTTAAGGTAGTTCCATGAAAAAAACAGGAATTTTTATGGTAATTGTGCTAAAAGCTCCAAGATCAATCTGGGGGATGATCTATTTAAGAGCATAAAATGAAGCTTTTGTGGCAGATAGTGATATTGCTGAACCCATAGAATGAAACAACTAATTCGCTAGGTTGAATATTTGTAACATGCCCAAAATCAATCGAATGAATACTTTAACATCAAAAATCTGTCCGTAGTGACGTTGGACATGCTTCTGTGTTCTCCATGACAATCGGAAAGTCGATAAGTTAGTGCTGCAAAATGTATGCATCTAATTATTTTTTTGGACCAATGATGTTCTATATGATACAATTTTTATATTAATCGACAACTTCACATTTTGGCTGTTGAGTATTTCACAAGTGTAGAGTACTGTATATATGAACTTCTTTAAAACTATTTTTCTTGGATTAATCATGCGTTTTAAATGAGTATGATCTCAGGTGAGTTGGGACTCCATTACAGATCAAGAAGATCTGGAAATATTTCATCTACAAGTAAGGCAAACCCTATTACCTGTACGTGTTTGGTCTAATTCCAGGCTGAAAGGAAGAAACAGTGTCGCAGGTAAGTTGATAAAGCTGAATATTGCTCGCTTTATAAGAACACTGAAGAATACAAAAAATATGGTGGCAGTAGAGAATAATTGAATACCTTAAAATTGTACTCTTGTCACCCATCTTGCTTACGACCCATATCTCGCTTACACCTTTCCTGAACAACTCATTCCTGTCTGTTGCTCGAGAGGATACTTAAATCTCTTTTTTTTTTTTTTTATGTGTGTGCAGAAACAAGATTAACTTCATAGAGAACTTGGGTGCAACTAAGGTCAGTTAGTGAGTTTCTTAACCATTTCCCCCAGAATCCCCACAAACCCTCTTTTTGCTTAAAAAATGAATTTCATGCTTGAATTGCCTTCGCTAGGTTGCCTTCACTTTCACTTGAATGCTCTATCGGTCAGCATTCACATGGTTTCTCAAGCCTTAGCCTTAAAGCCCAAAAACCCTTTATGTATGTTTATTTTATATTTATAATGGAATGCGTTGCTAAGTCGCCTTTTCACTTGAGTCCCATTTAGAGAGAACCAATTAGTCGTGATATCAGGGCTTTTCAAATTTAATAGATGAATCATATATATGTTTTCAATACAGACTACTTTGTAGATTTATAGATTAGGACTTCAAAAAAAGCACCATATGGGGTCAATGTGGTTCAGTGATTGTTGATGTAAAAAATCCCAGGCGTGCACTCTATATTGTATTAGAAAATTTAATTAAATTGGCTTATGGTTTTCTAGATGTATTTCAATCTTTAATCAAGTGGTTGTAATTTATGTTAGTTCGAACAATAACTATCAGGCCAATAATTTGAATTGTTTGACATTTTTATTGGTAGGAATTGGTTTGAAAGTGGGAATCACAGTAATGTCCCTTGCATCCAGGTATATAATTTACTGAAACTCTTATTGTCAGATTGAAATGCTCCTGATTCTAATCGTCGTGCTAGACAAAATGCTTCTCAATGATCGATTGTTGAATCATGATTATTGCTTCTGAATGTTCTTATTATTTGCAGAATCCAAAAATGGCTGCCCAAATCACATGTAGTCCCTACAAATCTGTAACAGTAAGCATCCATAATTACTATATGGTTTCATCCCTATTGTTAACTGTTTTAGGGTAAACAAAAAAACAAATGTACTGCAAAGTGGTACTTTCAAGTAGGTTCAAGAGATCAAGTTCGAAGAGGACGAGCCTAAACCAAGAAATAGCGGTTCAAGTCCTGTTTCGATTACAAAGATGGAAAGGATTTGGGTAGGTCTTAGAGGAGGGAAACAAAGAAGGTTGAGAAATATCAGTAATGTGTGAAGAAGAATGGATTCTCAGTAGAGGAATCTCTAATTATGTAAGTTTTGGCTTCTTCATACTGATTGTATCGTTGTGTGTTTCTGTCTTGTTTCGAATAGATGAGAATCATCTATTTATAGTTTGAAGAGGACACGCTGATATTCTCGTAAGTCGTAGAAGTTACGAAAGGGTGGAGAAGTGATGATTGTGGAGATTGTAGTGGGGCGGTTCCCATAAAGTAGGGAAGACTTGTCTGACCACTACTCCTCATCCTCTCAACCGCTTTGTAACCGCCCACTTCTTGTTACCTTCTTGTTCGTGGGGGTTGTGTCACCTCCCACGATGCCGTAGACCGCCATACCAATACCCCAATGATAATCCCCCCATGTTGTATTTGATATCTCGTGGAAATAGTGGAGTTATAAGCCACTATGGTTTTGATTAAGTCAAGTCAAGTCAAATGACTTGCTAAGTCAGTGAGGTAAGTTGTGCGACTCACTTGATTGATAACCAGACTGATTATTGTCGAGTCTGGGAATTTTAGTTATCATGTACTTGTTTGAAAGTAACATGACATATTTATTAGTTTATAAATGATTTATCATAAGTCTGAGAGGCCTTGAGGCCAAATGTTGTAGAGGGTTCCTCAAGCAAGGAAACCTGCTGAAATTCATAGAAGACTCAATATAGGACATATATTGATTAGAAAGGCATATCTCTCAGGAAAGTATCTAGCAAAACCAACAGTAGCTACCTAACGCAAATAAGAATGTGCTACCTTTCTGAACATAAAAGGCTAGTGTGCTAACATCTCAGAAATAAGACCAACATGTATAACTTTTGGTAAATATTAATTGTACTAGGGCTCGGAAGCTAGCAACAAGAAGGTTTGAAGTTAGCACCTCAATTGTAGTTAGCACTGAGGTTTTATCACAAATATATTTGTAGCTAAGTTGCTAAGTATGGCTAAGGATGTATTAGCCTTAGAAGCACATTGGGTTTTGCTTGAAATGCATTGAAGCTAGGGCAAGGGTGCTAGTGCCAGGGCGTTAGCCATCAAGGGAAACAAGGGCGCTAGCCATAGCCATGGGCGTTAGCGGAAGGGATTAGCTATAAGGGTTGGCGCAAAGGCCATTATCCATGAGCGTCGGCCATCAAGGGCGCTTAGTGCAAGAAGCTAGCCAAAGGCGTTAACCAAGGAGTTTGCCACAAGGGAAGCAAGGGCGTTGGCCAAGGAGTTAGCCGCAAGGGCGTTGGCCGAGGAGTTATCCACCAAGGGCGTCGGCCGAGAGGTTAGTCAAACGCGGCAAGGGCGCTATCCATAACCATAGGCGTCGACCAAGAGGTTAGCCACCAGGGGCGCTTAGCGCAAAGGAGTTTGTCCATCAAAGGCGTTGGCCAAGAGGTTAGCCAAGCGCGTTGGCCAAGAGGTTAGCCAAGCACGTTGGCCTCCAAGGCCATTAGTGCAAGGGCGCTAGATTTTGTTGCTAAAAATTAGGGTTAGCACTTTGGTTCTAAGGTTGAGGTGCTAAGTTGACTATACATGGACTAAGGCCTTATTAGGCTAAAATTTACTAGCTAAGACCATTTTTGGTCAGTTAGCACCTCTCGGATGCTAGGGTTTAGCGTCAGGAAAGTTAGCGCTTTTAGCGCTATTGTGGCTAACTAGTGCCAATGCGATGCTAAGCCGAATGTCTAGTGCTATCTTGGCGTTAATATGAGGAAATGATAGGGTTATCCTAGATGAGAGGTTCAATGCGTCTTTTATGATATTGCTTCTTGATTGTGGCACATCTGAGGGAGTGGCGCATTATTTGTGGCTTATAGATAACCAAAGTGCTAAAGTAGCACATTTAAGCTCAGAAGAGCAATTTGAGGAACATTCGTTGCGAATGAAGCGTTAAACTATAATGTATTTCAGGGATTAAGCATTAGCTATTCCCGAGTTTAATGGATGTTGCTATAACATTGATGCGCATTCGAGACAAGTTCAAGGAATTCAGCCGTGGAATTTTATGCGACTTGAGACTAATTCGATATGGCATAAATATTGTGAGTATTAAAGAGGTTACGAGGCCAGCTTAGAATGTTTGTAGTTATTCAGAGAAGACTCAAATTTGCTCTATACTAGTGAGAAACCCATCTAGGAGCTTGAGACTTATTATGTAAAAATTATTGACTACATTGTTAGCATGGAATGCCTATAGACTGTATCCTCGATTCGCCTGTGGATGGTGACAATATGCTTATAATGATTATATATGCATAATATAAATTTTAAGAGTAGAAGAAGGTATACTTAGCTTCTGGATTCTAGGTATTGGGTTAAGTGCCCCTTAGCGTGAGTCTTGAATGTGATTAGTAGATGCCCACGCTCTTACCCGAAATTTCCTATTTGTGAGCCAAGGGAAGTGTAGCTGGGTTGAACTTATGATCTAGTCATGTTGATTGAACAACTACCAGCAGGTTCATGGAGAGTACGCCTATGAGGAGCCCCATTGGCCAGGGAAGAAACTTGGTTGGCTCTGTCTTACCCGAGATTGAGATATGTCCCCCTTTATCACGAATCTTGACTGGGAATAGTAGGAACCCTCGTTCTTGTCAGGAATGCCATCTTGCCGTGAGCAAAATTGGGGATATGGTCGGCGTTTTCTTTCTTTCTTAAACAGGTCCACCTCATCTGAAATAGAGGATCACGTCAGCTGAATCAATTTTTCATGTATGTCTCCAACAAGAAATACTGTTAGCTTTGTCTCCTCCCGGCAGTGTCTTCGATGCAGAGTTAAGCTTTTGACTTAATCTTTCTTGTAAGCAAGTAGTTGGTCCTGGTACTTGCTCATATTTTGAGTATGCAGCAATTAAGTGTTTGTGATAGCGTCAGCAAAACAACAGTAGGTGAGAGACATGACACCTGGAGACGACGCTTTGAGTTGTAGCTAGTAGCAACAAAGTTGGAAATATTGAAAAATGATAGAACAAGCTGATGGTAGATCAGAACTGCAAGTGAGGTTGGTGATGGACTCCAGTGCTCTTGTCGTAGAAAGGTTGATGAGGTCTTCTTGGGAGATACATTACAACCTGACAGGATGGTATGTCTGAGAAGATGAAAGTCTATAGGCATATAAGGTCTCTATAAAGCTGAGTCTTCTGAATCCCGTTTGGAAATCCTAGTTTGTACATTATTTGCTTTTGAAGCTGTTGAAGTTTTATATGATGTCGGATTTCGACGTTTGACCCCATCTTTCGAAGCTAAGAGATCAAGCTATCATATGCAAGAAGAATCACTCGATTTGGAGTTGGATAGGTCAGCCAACCATGCGTAAACATCTGTGATTAGTAATCCCATGTGAATTTTCAGACCTTGTAGACTTTAGTGTGAGATGCATATCTCCTAGATCAGGTCTCGGATTGATGTGCCCTTCTGGTATGTCATTGTAGATATATAGACGAACACTTCTCGTGAAGGATGTTTTGACCAGTTCTTCACCGGTTGTTGTCGATATCTGAATTTGTAAATCGAAGAGGTACATGAGACAAGACAAGTTACCTTTCTGGATGTGATCAGGTAAGAAGAGGAGGCTCCCCGGTCGTGTGAGTACTGATGTGGAAAAGTCTTGTTGCTTGTATCGTCGTTGATCAGACCTTCTAGTTGAGGGATGTTACTGTATTAAACTTTCAAAAGTGAAGAAGCCGTCAGTCCCCAAGTGTGACTCACTTGGATCCGCTACCAGGCAGAAGATAATTTTTGGTGTCATTACAGGTCTATGCTTCCATGAGTTTTGAGAGGACATGGAAAATCATGAAAGTTGGAGCCATCTTTTGTTGTTGTCGAAGCGCTGGGGCTGGGGAAAATATTTGAATTGAAGTTGAAACCGCCATTTTAATTCTGGGCTATTGATATGCAAAGTCACTCTTCTTTAATCTCCTTGACTCAAAGCATGACTACCATGACTTGATTAATTGATTTATTTCTTTAAGCAGGTGTGTATGATGGGCCCTTGAGTGGACACTACTTTTGTCGCTTTTGACAGTCCCCAGTATGCGAGAAGGGAACTGCGAATAATTCTTTCATGTTGATGCTTTTGAGACTTTGGGATACGCCATGGATATAGAGGATGATGATAAGTTGAAGGATGAAGACCTGGACGAGGCGCCCCACATTGAAGACCTTTGTGAAGAATCTGAATCTACTGATATCGATGGAGAAGTACGCAATGAAGTAACGCCAGACTCCTCCGTTGGTTTGGACCCATATCAAGTAAGTTTCTACTCTTTATTATCATGGTAGAACATGTGAACTTTTCAAAATTCTCATATGAACATAGCCGTACTCAAATTTACAAAGAACTTTATAGATTCCCGTCACTAGAAAATTTTATAAGTATAATGCTTGGGAAAAACACTGTAGAATCTTCATACGACCTCCATTTTTGATGATTGACCCATCTATCCTTATTAGAAAACAATTTCCTACATCCAACTAGGAAGAAATCCAGGTTTTGAGTTTGTTCGGGGCAGAAAAGCAACCAAACAGTAGAACTCAGGAAGTATCCATGAAAATCCTGACAGTTTTTAGACTCAACTCTGCTAGTCGTTTTTGCCATAACTCTTAGATCGCTTGTCCGATTAACGCTACCTTTTAACATTTTTTACTAGACACAATTACGAAACTTTTAACATAAGAACCTTGCCCATATTCATCACTAATTGTTGCCAGCTTCAGAGTTTCCGAGAGGTAGTGAAAATTATTTCTGAGGCGTTTTTGTAAAACATCTTGTAATAGGTTGGGCTCATGAACTTCAAATATTGTTTTATAATGAATGTATATGACTTTTTTGGATATGTATAGTAGTTTTTGTGATTCATACTAAAAAAATTCATGTTTGAGATGTTCTGACCTAGTATGCCTTTAACCTCTCTACTTTTAGGGACGAAAGGATTAAATCAGAGAGCTGGTCTTGTTGGAGAAGGAACAAGAGTTACCGTTGATTTTGATGTGGATAGTGTACTTCCCTATGCTGAAAACCATATGCGATCTCCCCTTCGTGTAATTGTTGAGGATGATGCTCCTACTAACGTTGATGTGTAAAATGGTAGTATAGCAGGAAATGTGCTAGTTGGATACCTTAATGTGGGTATTGTCGTTGATTCCTATTCGATAAGATCATCACGGGGTGCTCACGTGTTGGGGGTTTGTTGTCCCATCCATTTATGTTGTAAGGAGATGGTTTCTCAGAATGAAGAAGAATGGGAGGAAATTATGAACGAGGATGATAAGTACGATCTTGGCACCACATAAGTTCACCGTCATCTGGGAGACATACGCAAGTACTTTTCTAAAGTAGGAGGATTTGTAAGTTTGAATGCAGCGATTGAGGCTAGAGGCGAAGTCGAAAGGCTTTCTCAGGGGTTGAAGTTTGCAACAGAGGCTCTTGAAAGAGGAAGAGGAGAAATATTCCGAAGAAGCTGAGTCGATCTTGAGAGATAGGTTGCTTTGAGAAGTCCCCAGTCACATTTGTGCTATTTAAAATAGACTTGGGGTGCGTATCATCATGACTCATCAGGGTTGTGGCTCTCGGTTGACATGCTCCCTGGAGAGAGTGAAGTTCTGACTGATATAGGATTCTCATAAAAGGAGAATCTAAGAATGCTGGAGCCGACTTCAGTTTTCGTTATTGTCCGTGTAGAAATTTATCTGGGACCTGGAGCAAATCTTGACTTTGTGATGGTGTTGAAGCTAAGGCTGGATCTGAGTTGGTACTGCTCCCTAAGGGGGCAGTACAGTGCGTTAGAGGCTTTATCATTCCATTTGTTTATATAAATATAGAATAGTCTCCCTCCTTCGTCCTCAAATAATGGGAGGAAATAGTGGGTGAACCGAGAATTATGATCTTGATATTGCAGGGAGTTATCGTCATTTGGGAGCTACACGAGAGCGCAAAGTAGGTAACGCCTTGCTGAAGGGACTGGTACCAGAGTAAAGAGACGGGTACCGAAGTGAAAAGGTCTGGTACCTGAGTGAAGGTACCAGGATGAAAAGGTCTGGTACTAGGATGAAATGGTTTCCACGTGAAAAGTAAAACTTGATAATGTCATAGATAGCTTTGGATGTTGTTGTCGTCGTCATAGAGTTTTGTATGGGTCATGGAACAAAGCTTGTCTTTTGGCTGGTCCTGAGGTTGAGGCTAGAGCTAGGGATGAGGCCGATGTTGAGTGTTCGATTCATGATGCTTTCTAAGATAAAACCTCCCTCTTGACCCCTTTGTTCTGACAGGACCTCACGGATAAATTGATGTTGCATTGTTTACTGACCAGACGGCTGTACCAATAGATACCTCTATAACTTTTGGACCTTGAATCGGCTTATGTGGTCCCCAGGATATTCATCGTTCATCCGAAATAATCTTTTTCAGATCTGAACATTCTTCATTCCACATTATAGAGGGAGAATAGCGAGAGGTATATCCCCTGGTGAAATGATCTTTTGGACAACGAGAGGGTAAAAGGTTGGTGCTGATGGAATGAGACCGGTCCATATTTGTCTTGAAATTGTAAAATTCTTCCCAGGTACCATCCTCCTTGAAATTTTCCTTCTTGAATGCAGACCTCATCATCATCTTGAATATTGATTCTGGTACTGTTGACGTTGGTAGACTTGGAATCGTGGCTTGATGCAACTAGTGACAGATCTATTCTGGGAAGAATTGTTCCATTAGAGTTTTGAGAAAAGTGAGTACCTTTCTTGAGTGGTAGTAATGTCTTTCCGTGTTATGGAAGGAACTTTTATCTCCGTATCAGATTAACAATATTGAGCGGCGTTCGGGTGCTCTCGGTGTTTTTCAATCGTCGTACAATGAGAAATCGGAGGTGAGTAACCTCCCGGCAGAAGGATCCTTTGAATTTCAGGCGAGTAGGGAGGTTGGTGTTGACAGACCGAGAATGAGTCCCCTTGCCACGATTTCGTAGGAGTCTCTCCGGATCTTCATGGGTGACAAAATCAGGTTGTTGGTACCTCTGTGGTGGGCGATCAAGAATGATATGAACTTCATCGTTTATTTGATGTGTCGGCGTCAGTGGTTGCTGTAAGGTTGGTCCTGGTCTGCTCTGTCAGGCGATGGCTTTGTTCCGGGGAAAGTTGCTCTGTCAGGGTTTCGAGGCAAGCAAGTACTTCCTTCTAAATAACGTCCATGTCTATCTGAGTTTTGACAAGGACTTCTTGGATTTTCATCAGATCAGCTATATTGAACGGAGTTTGAGTATTCTCGGTGTCTTCAGTGGTTTTGTCATCGAGAGGAGCTGTAGTAGTAGAATTGGTACGGGGAGGTTCAATAATAATAAGGGTGTTTTCAGAATCACCACCACCAGTACTATTTGAACCAAAAATAGGAGTTGTAACCGCTCCAGACCTATGATCCACCATTTTTGAAATAAATAAAAATTGGCTTTTATAATCGAGAGGTTGATCTCCCAATGTGGTCGCCAATTGTTTTAGGGTAAAAAAATGTACTGCAAAGTGGTAATTTCAAGTAGGTTCGAGAGATCAAGCTCGAACAGGTGGAGCCTTCAAGAAATGGTCGTTCACGTCCTGCTTCGATTACAAAGATGAAAAAGATTTGGGTAGGTTTTAGGGGAGGGAAGCAAACAAGGTTGAGAAATATCATTAGTGTGTGAAGAAGAATGGATTCTCCGTAGAGGAATCACTAATTATGTAAGTTTTGGCTTCTTCAGACTGATTGTATCGTTGTGTGTTTCTGTCTTGTTTCGAATAGATGAGAATCATCTATTTATAGTTTGAAGAGGACGCGCTGATATTCTCGAAGTCGTAGAAGTTAGGAAAGGGTGGAGAAATGATGATTGTGGAGATTGTAGCGGGGGAGGTTCCCAAAAAGTAGGGAAGACCTGTCAGACCACTACTCCTCATCCTCTCAACTTCTCTGTAACCGCCTACTTCTTGTTACCTTCTTGTTCGTGGGGGTTGTGTCACCACCCATGATGCCGTAGACCGCCATACCAATACCCCAATGATAATCTCCTCATGTTGTATTCGATATCTCGTGGAAATAGTGGATTTATAAGCCACTATGGTTTTGATTAAGTCAAGTCAAGTCAAATGACTTGCTAAGTCAGTAAGGTAAGTTGTGCGACTCATTTGATTGATAACCATACTGATTATTGTCGAGTCTGGAAATTTTAGTGGTCATGTACTTGTTTGAAAGTAACATGACATATTTATTAGTTTATAAATGATTTATCATAAGTCTGAGAGGCCTTTGAGCCAAATGTTGTAAAGGGTTCCTCAAGCAAGGAAACCTGCTGAAATTCATAGAAGACTCAATGTAGGACCTATATTGATAGGAAAGGCATACTTCTGAGGAAAGTAGCTAGCAAAGCCAACATTATCTACCTAGCGCAAATACGAAGGTGCTAACTTTCTGAACATAAAAGTCTAGTGTGCTAACATCTCAGAAATAAGACCAACATGTATAACTTTTAGTAAATATTAATTGCACTAGGGATCGGAAGCTAGCAACAAGAAGGTTTGAAGTTAGCACTTCAATTGCATAGTTAGTACTGAGGTTTTATCACAAATATATTTGTATCTAAATCGCTAAGTATGGCTAAGGATGTATTAGCCTTAGAAGCATATTGGGTTTTGCTAGAAATGCATTGGAGCTAGGGAAAGGGTGCTAGTGCCAGGGGCGTTAGCCATCAATGGAAACATTGGCGCTAGCCATAGCCATGGGCGTTAATGCAAGGGATTATCCACAAGGGTTGTTGCAAAGGCCATTAGCCATGAGTGTTGGCCATCAAGGGCGCTTAGTGCAAGAAGCTAGCCATAAGCGTTATCCAAGGATTTGGCCACAAGGGAAGCAAGGGCGTTGGTTAAGGAGTTAGCCGCAAGGGCATTGGATGAGGAGTTAGCCACCAAGGGCGTTGGCCGAGGAGTTAACCACCAAGGGCGTTGGCCGAGAGGTTAGTCAAACGCGGAAAATGTGCTAGCCATAGCCATGGGCGTTGGCCAAGAGGTTAACCACCAGGGCGCTTAGCGCAAAGGAGTTTGGCCATCAAAAGCGTTGTCCAAGAGGTTATCCAAGCACGTTGGCCTCTAGGCCATTAACGCAAGGGCGCTAGCTAAGGCCATTAGCGCAAGGGCGCTAGATTTTGTTGCTAAAAATTAGGGTTAGCACTTTGGTTCTAAGGTTGAGGTGCTAAGTTGACCATACATGGACTAAGGCCTTATCAGGCTAAAATTTACTATCTAAGACCATTTTTGGTTAGTTAGCACCTCTCGAGTGCTTGGGTTTAGCACCAGGAAAGTTAGCGCTTTTAGCGCTATTGTGGCTAACTAGTGCCAATGCGATGTTAAGCCGAATGTCTAGTGCTATCTTGGCGTTAATATGAGGAAATGATAGGGTTAGCCTAGCTGAGAGGTTCAATGCGTCTTTTATGATATTGCTTCTTGATTGTGGCGCATCCGAGGGAGTGGCGCATTATTTGTGGCTTATAGATAAACAAAGTGCTAAAGTAGTACATTTAAGCTCAGAAGAGCAATTTGAGGAACATTCGTTGCGAATGAAGCGTTAAACTATAATTTATTTCAGGGATCAAATATTAGCTATTCCCGAGTTTAATGGATGTTGCTAGAATATCGTTGCACATTCGAGACAAGTTCAACGAATTCAGCCGTGGAATTTTATGCGACTTGAGACTAGTTCGATATGGCATAAATATTGTGAGTACTGAGTAGGCTACGAGGCCAGTTTAGAAGGTTTGTAGTTATTTAGAGAAGACTGAAGTTTGCTCTATACTAGTGGGAAACCCATCTAGGAACTTGAGACTTATTATGTAGAAATTCTAAACTATATTATTAGCATGGAATGCATGTAGACTGTATCCTCAATCCGTCTGCGGAATATAAGGAGGAATACAATATTTTGTGTTTTGAGGTGTAACAACGATTTCTTTTGTTTTAAGAATAAAATAATTAAACTAATTATGCTAGCAAAAAATGGATAAAGAAAATGAATAGGTTGAGAATACTGGCTTAGGGTTTATCTTCAATCATAAATCATGCAATTTAACTAACAACTAGAGTTGTCACTTAATCATTCACTACCAAGAGCTTCCCATCGAGAGCATACTCCGGTAAATTCTTCATATCATCACATACAATCATTCTTATTTAGTAGTACTCCTAAATAAACAATCACACAATCATACATGACGATAATAATTGATAGAACAAGACAATAATGATTCGATTAAAAAAACAAAATTAATATATTAATTTAATATCATGTTTATAAAATCCGAGTACATCCTTAATCAATAAAAAAGATTAACTATTTATAATTTTACTAAAAACTATAAAAACTATGAAAAATATTAAAGAAGAATAATTAAATTAAATCGAATATTCATAATTTTACTAAAAACTATGAAAAATATTAAAGAAGAATAATTAAATCAAATCGAATACGAGGAAAAGATAATCTCAAGTTCCAGCGCAGCCTTTGGCTTCTCCCGTGCTAAGCCAGCCCCCGTGCTATCTCTGCCCCCAAACTTCTTTCTCTGCCTCTGGACTTTTGTACCTATGTATGGAGTTATCTTTCAGAGTGGTGTTCTCGGTTTTCTATTTATAGGAGTTTTCAACCTAAGTAGGACTCTTAGTAGTTATCAACACACCGACCATCTATATTTCCGTAATAAACACAGATTCAGCCACCTCCAACACGCTTCAGCTAGGTTACCTAATTCTTCTCCGTTGAGACCATGCTTTCGTATCTTGCTAAAACTCTATATCCTTCCCTGTGTTCTTTTCTCGACTTTCTTTCGAACTCGAACAGACTCTCTTCTCTTTTAACTCTAACCTTGCCCTGACTCGAACAACCTCAGCTTCTTTCCTTTTCTTCGATTAAAACCCATCGATGAGTTCTCTTTCTACTTTAACCCATCACCGAGTTCAAGCAACAACATCATCACAGCCACACTCGAACTGTGCTCAGACTTCCATTATCTTCCTCACTGCTAGTCTCACTCCAACAGAGAACCACCATTCACAGCTACCATTAGCACCACAGGATCGAGAATATATATTCTTTCTGTCAACTACTCCATCTTCTCTTCCAATCATCAAACAATAACAACCATCACCATTCAGTTAACAACCATCACCATTCAAATTCGTCACAACAATAGCCACCAATCCCGGTAACTCTACCCTCATCTTTATACAAACAGATTGCTTTTCTAAAATGTCATATCATCAACAATCAAGCTTAATCTTCATCAACTATGATCACTGCCACCACAACAAACTCATCGTTCCCAACAGCTCCAAGAAAACCATTTTCGGCCATTAACAATTTTATCACCACTATTGCATCTCTCGAGCCATCATCCATCAACCAATAAGGGCAGCAACCTCAACATCATCACTGCTACTATTACAGAATCACACTGATCCCTCTGTTCAATCTTTCATCCATCACAGATTCGTTCTTATTTAAAACTTGATCATCAGACAATGAGTCAAACTTCTCAACTTCCATTAATTCCCTCGAGATCAAGTCATCAATCATCTCTCCCTTAATCACCGAAATCATCTAGTTTCATCATCAACCATTCCCCATCATTGATCACAGA